>APFE030163151.1:133281-192282 GCA_000404065.3 Pinus taeda
TGCCGAAATTTACTCCTGCATTCAGAATCTTCATGACCGAAGTTGTTGCAGATAGAGCATTCTATTTCATTTTCAAGAGCAGAAAAGTTATTGTAGGTCCTTTTCATGATCCCAGTCACATTCCTTTGATTTCGTGCTTCTCTAGTCACGATGGTCTTGTAAGCAACAGGTTGAGCAGCATTTTGTCCAAAGATATGGCATGAAAAACATTGGCCATTAAAGAAATTCCTGCGATTATCGAACCTACTGACCTGGTGATTGTAGTTTCCATTGACATTCATTCTTGAAGCAAATTGAGTATGATTTACTTTAGGTTGGTTGTAGCTTCTGTTTGTCCTTGAAGTAGATTGAATCCGATTTACCTGGTGATCTGCTTTATGCCTTTGCTAACGATTGTCAAACTGTTCACTTTTCCTTGCTGCATCAAGATAGCTTTTGGAGGTTGATGGCTTTTGTGCTTGAGATGCTTCTTCAGTATATCCAAGACCTGTTTTTATCAGAGGAGAACGCCGCACCTTGATAATTTCATTTAAAGTTTCTGATCCTTTAGCAAATCTGAGATTGAGAGCTTTTGTTTTCTCAATATCTTTTCTTAGATCCACAATATCACATTCTAATTTTTCATTGTGTTTTTCCATTTCAGCAGTTGGAATGTCAGAGTATGTATAATCATATTCTTTTCTTCTAAACAAATTTTAAGTTTAGAAATTTCTTCATAAAGACCATCTTCATCTAAAGCATTCAAGAAATCATCATCTTCAAAAGCCATCAGAAGTCTATAGTCATTACCATGTTCATCTTCATCACTATTTGATAAACCATCGCTATCTTCATGCGTATAACACTCTTACTTACATTCTGTTTTCTATTCCATTTTGTTGATTCCTTATCTTTATCAAGCTTATCTTTATGAGGACATTTGGCCGCATAATGACTGACCCTTCCACACGCAAAGCATTTGAAAGGTAGCTTACCTCTGTATCTTCCAGAACCCTGTTGAAGGTTCTTGACAAAGTTTGCTTCTTCCTCTCCTTCTGAAATATGTCCTGATTCATTGAGTTCTTCTCATCCTGAAGCTTTGAATGCGGCTTCTCTCATATCTGATGGACCCCCTTTTCTCATTTCGAAAGCAGTTAGGATTCCGTGCAGCCGTGTCATAGTAATACTCTGAAGATTCTGCATTTCCTCTATGGCAGAAACTTTTGATTCAAACTCAGAAGACAAGGATCTTAAAACCTTTTCAACTACAGTAACTTCTTTTATCTCTTCACCCAAGTTTTTCATGCGATTAACAATCTCATCTATACGTAAGAATAATTAGCTATACTTTCATCATTGTGCATTTTGAGAGTTTCATATTGAATTTTGAGAGATTGTAGTTTTGCACGTTTTACCTGATCATCTCCTTCATAGCTTAGAACGATCTTGTCCCATATTTCTTTGGCGGTTTTGAGTTGCATAACCTTGACAAATTCTGATTGTGACAGACTCCCCAATAATGTATTGACAGCCTTGGCATTTGTTTCATACTGCTTTTTACCTGTCGTATCTGTAGGAATTGCTAATGGAAATGTGTATCCTCCTTCCATGATTTCCCAAACATTTGTTCCAAGAGATTGAAGATATGTTGTGGTTCTTACCTTCGAATAGACGAAGTTGCTCCCATCAAAGATTGGTGGTCTAATGGATCCTTCTCTTTCGTAGGTACTCATGATGATAGATCTTCCTTCAAGCGATCAAGCTTCTTCTGAAGGACCTGCTCTAATACCAATTGTTGGAAATAATACTGAGAGGGGGGGTAAATCAGTATTAGCAAGTCAATAATATTTCATTTCCATATTCTGATTCATATAGGCTACTTCAGTTAATGAAACTTGCGTGTATACGCAACTGTATATAAGGCAACTAGCGTATACCTTGTAAACTTATAATTTAGTTAGTTCTTCATAAGTTGATCTTTAATATGTGCATCAGAACCATATAAATAGTAACGAGGAGCAGTAAAAACAAAACAGATAGTCACACACATGAACACAAGATATAAGGTGGAAGAAACCCTATGTGGGTGAAAACCCCCTGTTGTAATCGTCTCTATCTTTCTTTTAATAATAAACTTCTTTTTACAATATTTTGTATTGGTGCAGTCTTATACCAGTACGCAGGCTTCTACCTGCAGAAGGCTACAACCTTCTCTCGTTCTCCAGCTTCTCCTGGAAGAGAGCTACAACCCCCTAGCTCTTGTATTAGCTGATGTACTAGTACATAGGTGCTGACCTACAGAAGGTTACAACCTTCTCTTTTCTTCCAAGGACCATATTTCATAAATTTTCAGACTGGATCCATCAATAACATCAATCAAACATCAAAGATATCTGCATCAACCAATCTCCTTTGCACCAACCAAAAACTGAATCAAACAATCACTTCTCTGAATGTTGTAACCAGAATACAGTAACAGTAACCAGAACCCAAGCCAGAACCCAGAACACTGCAACAACAATCAAAAGTAGCTAAAGCATAGTTTATTAGGTGTACGCTACTTCAATGTGATGAACTTGCGTGCATACGCACTTGTATAAAGGCAAACCTACGTATACGCACTTTTGAAATGCTGAATCGGTGTGTACACGCGCCTTTGCTATAAGGAACCTGCATACAGATCTGTAAATGATGATTTAACCTTTACAATTATTTAGACATCAGATATACCCAGATCATCATATTTACAGATTACGACATTCGCCAATTATTAAGATTAAAGATCAAAACCACACAAAGATATTTCTCTTCAAGCCTTGGGATCTTGACCCATCAATAGAACTTATCCTTCATCAAGCGCTTAGGTTCATCCTTGATTCAGATCCAGCTATGCACCATAACCCAATAACCTGTAATCTAGATCTTGCTCTTTATTAGATATGCAATTCATAAGTGCCTTTGCCTAATGATCTTCTGCTCCTTTTATAGTCCTAGGCCTTACTCAATACCATGGTCCAAAACCACTTAGAATCAATACCTTGGTCCAAATACCTGGGGTCAACACTTCAGACAAGATACCTTGGACCAATACCATGGGTCACAATACCATGGTCCAAATACCATTGACCAAAACCAAGCTTTCAACATGTACGCGCCTTTCCTTTCGTGAAAGTGTGTGTGTATGCTCATACGCGCCTTTTAGTCTGCGAACCCGCATGTACATGCTGCTTGGTCAATGGGAACCTGTGTATACCTTTCTTTCTTCATTCTGCAAGCTTGAACTGTGATCTGTCATCTGTAAGAGTTGCCATCAAGGACAACACCTGTGTCATAGCGCCAAATCTGTGTCATAATGCCAACACAAAATGCCTTGGGAGATGCTTGCTTCACCCTACAAGCATAAACTTTGAGGTTCAATGAAGAACAAGGGCTTCGTTCTTCCAATAGAGTCACCAAATAATGATATATATTGTTGTTAGGGAAGAAAAATATTTTATAAAGGTAGACTTGCTTCCTCCTCGACAACGACGCGAAAATTTTACCACAAAATCTAGCAGGCCTTAGAGAGGGAAACCCTACAAGACGAGAGCTAGATTAAGTGCTAACAATGGGTCAATGGCCCACTGTCACCACAACCAAGGTCCCCTGCTCTCTATGGACTTTCACCAATGGGAGGCGTCTCGGTAGGAAGGAGATAACTTAAAATAGATATTTTAGGTATAAGGCACAAAGTGATCAAGCTAGAACTCATTCAAGAGAGATTCTCAACAATGGTTCAATGCTTCAAAGAAGCAAAACGCTCTCAAATAAAAGCCCTAGAAAAGGAGGCTCAAGAACTAGGGTTTTGAGAATTTTCGGTGGTCATAAGTATTCACAAGGTCAAGGCCAAGGAGAAAAGGCTTCTTATGATATACTTCAACAAGTACTAAGCTCATACAACCTTCAAGGAAGTCCTCAAGTTGAGGGGGAAAGAACAAGGGTTTCCCTCTTGGAGCAACACCTAGGGCAAGAGATTTAATGGATGAAATTTGAGTGAATGCCCATCAAACTTGGAGAATAGATAGCCTAGACCCTAAGCTTGATGTTTAGGTTCTCAAATCACCAAAAAAGCCCCCTCCCTAAAATTTCGCTGCAAGCCCTAGATTTTAAACCTAGACTTAAAAGGACCAATATAAGGCAAGAAAATTATGGAGAAAATTTAGGATTGATCACCAATGACTTGGATTAGTGCCTCGTCCTTTAGGCATATGGAGTCAAGGATGAAATAGATAAGCTAGATCCTTTCTAAGGAGGCTAAAAATTGATGCCCTAGGTATCAACTCTTAACGTTTACCCACTTCAAGAGAAAATGGAGTTTGATGGAGAGATTAAAGATTTCCTCCACTAGGAACATTCATTACATGTTGTACAATGAGTAACATATGCAACACTCAACTAGATAGCCTTTTAAAATTAATTTTCAACAATTAGGGCACAAAATAGCATAACCCAGAAGCAACAATTCCATGCATTAGAAAATTTCAAGATAGAAAATCTTCAACAATAAGCACTTACAAGACAACATGTAGTATACCAATCCATTATCTAAAGAAGTAGCTCCAAAGACAATTAAAACTAGCTTCCGAATATTGAAATGCATTCCATAGATCTCCGATAGCCAAAAGAAACAAGTGCGAGTTCTTCCCAAGAAGGCTAATCTCAAATATGATGATGATGAGAGATTCAAATGAGGTTTCTTCTATTTATACATGTTCTATCAAGTCTAATTTTAGCCTAGAACACCCTCTTAGTTGTCAAATGGAGGGAAAAACTAGTTGTGGTTACAAGCCAACCACATAGTGAATGTAAAATCATAAAGATAATCCCACAAGAGGGCCAAAATGCTAACGTCCTCATTGCGTAGGCCTCTTGGAGGCATGCATTGAGTGCTCTTCGTGCCAAACTGAAGGAAGAGGGCTCCAAAAATCATCCTCTAGGGGTTGGCCCCGATATATCTATGAAAATCATCATGTGGATGCCAATTTTGTGTGTTGGGGCACAAATTGGGTCTCATGGATCTCCTAGTGATAGAGTATCTTGAATCTGCTCCCTTGTTGAGGGCTCGGAGAATGGTGCTAGCCCTCCCATGTCTCAAAGGGTGAGACAAACCTCATTTGGGCCTTGGATCAATTGCTAAGCCATGTGTACACTGCTAAGTCGGTTGGGGCATGCTAGTCCAAGTGCATCATCTTGTGAATAATATGGGGCAAAGCACAAACTGCTGTGGTGCCGTAGGTGCCCATGGTGTGGAATAATGATGCTCTGCAAGTAACAAGAGTCTCAACGCTTCACCTAAAGAGTGTCATATTCTCCTCTAGTGGACTTAGGCCCCACATAAGTTGCCCAACCCTTGTTGAAACCACCTACCAATCACACATAATGTCCAATGCTCCATCCTCACCATCAGGTACAATAATTCATTAGTGCATCTAAGTTAACCAAGCTTCTTAATCAAGGGAAATTAAGACTTCATATGGGGCTTCTTTTTCGAATTTGGGGCTTTGATCTTGTAATAGTGTTACCTCCCTAGGTAGTAGTGGTTAATAAATGATCCTATTAGGTGTTCGTAGTCCCTAAGGAGAAAGATAGGTCCCTAGTACATCCTTCAATCAATAGGTGGCATGTGAATGATGATGAAATGGATTGGATCACAGGGGTCTTAAGGCCAAATGCCATGGGTACTATTACCCACCACTTGTGGCTGGCCCCTATAGGAGAAATTTTCTCCTATATTTGTCTTCAGCCAGCAGGCAACAACCCCTTGCAGCCACCAAATAGCTCGATGTGCCACCATTCTCTGCCACCTGAGCCACCCATTATGTGCCCTCGCCCATCTGTTATGATCGTATGTTTGAAGTTGGGCCTTCCAACCTCGAAGGTATGGATTTTCATTATTTAATTGGGTGTTTATGTTTGCTTTTCTTGGACACATTTGGACATGGATTAGTGGGGGGATTTAGGATTTAGGGGAAATAATGGGCTTGGATTGTGCTCTTGTTCCCTTGTCCCAACTTGGTGGTTAATCTTATATCCTAGTCTTGTGGCTATTGGCTACTAGCTTTAGGAGTGGCACTGCATGGGAAACACTGATTTTGTTTGCTTGGTCCTGCTTCTCGACACCATGTATCTCACTCTTCTCTACTCATTATAACCCCTTTTCACACTTTTCCCATCTGGGTCCACATTTGTCCATTGGGTCCATAAGGAGTTAGCCTCCCCCCCTTGTCCACAATTTGGGTTGGGCTTGGAACGATGCCCCGGAGGTTGATGTAGCTAGAAAGAAAGTTAAAAGCATAATTTGGCCACTCATAATAGGAAATGTACCTGAAAATGCAAAAGATGGCTGAAACATAAGAATTTTGGCGCGTGGGCAAAAGCCAAACATGAGCTCTACCCCTTATCATTGTGGCCATCACCCTGGTTCCTATGGCCCCTATATGTGTCCCTTGCATCATTAAAGAACCCATGATTGTCCCAACCCTTGGTGGGCGATGAACTACCCAACCTTAAGGGGGTAATCACTACTTATCATACACATCATGCTCTCATCCCCTAGAGCCCTGATCAATTAAAAGAAAGAAAAATCAATAAAAGGCAAAAGGCATATGAAGAAGGGTAAAGAAAACAAAGTCTAGGGTAACTCATGTACCACGATTTTTCCCTCCTACATCCATACACCCAATGTGTGGGATTCCCTCATTATAGCTACCCTTGTACCATGGCATGTTCCTAGAGCATAATATGCACAATATACATGATGAGTCATCTTGAGACAACTAGTTGAAGGCTCGAGTTAGAGAGGTGATGGAGGTGGTTGAGCATCCATCTTTGGGTTCACCCATTGATGAGATGCAAATAGATGTAAAGGCAACCAACATGGCTGTAGTACTTTCAGATAGTAGCCACTAGGAGAAGATTGAGCATTTCAGGAACGATCTTGTGGCATTGAAGCAAAAGATCCAGACAGTACGAGGCACCATCTTGCAGCAAAACAATAAAATTGAGGAGTTTAGTGTTGAAGAAAGTGTAACTAGGTTCTGTCTTCATAACTGTAGTTTTGATCTTTGTACTTGTACAAGAAAATAATTATTATTTTTGTAATTATTAAGAATGGGTTTCTTGCCCATTGGATAGGTCAAGCACATGTTTGAGTGCTTCTAGGAAAGTCAACGAGTCAATGTAATTATTGAAGACCCCTTGAGGGCATGTTAGATTATGTAACCTATGTAATTATGTCAAAGATATGTGTCAAAAGTGATCCTCCAAAGTAAAGACAAGTCTCCTCTTCAAGTCGGCTCAAAGAATGAATTTTGGTGCACTTAAAGTCAATTCGGCCTCTCTAGCTCAAGTCGGCCCAAAAGGAGGTACAGAGTCCCATATATAGGGCCATTCAACCTCACAATTAGACCATAAGTGATCTCTAAAATCAGCGAAGAGAAGAGGCGAGCAAGAGGTGCGAAAAAGAGCAAGAAAGGTGCTTCTAGGGCAGCAAAGAAAAGAATAAAGAAATCCGAAGTTTTGGGATTGTTTTAAGGCTCCTCTTTGTCACACGTGCGAATGAAAAGGACATTTTGCTGCTGCAACAAGTCAGAAATTGCAGCCCTCAAATAAGTTTCGATTAGGCCAAAAAGAGGCCTCAAATAGGTCTCCATATCAAGCGAAGTGGGTCCCACCTCAAGCGAAGGAAGGGAGCAAGCTAGAAGGGCAATCTTGTGCCATAATCAGTCACACATGTGAGAAGAAATTAGACCTGAATTAGGGTAAGAGGATCAGCCGCTCAACTCAGAAGTATCTCTCAAGGAAGGTCTCATTCTCTAGCCTAAGTGTCAAGGAAAGGGAAGATTGCCAAGCAAAGTAGAGAAGGAAAGGAAGACTCCAAAGAAGAGGTCTCTAAGGAGACCTAGGGTTTCTGCAGTTGCCGGAAAAAGAAATACCATTTGCCGGAAGAAGTGCGAAGGAAGTGATCAAGGTGCAAAGCAGAAGAAGGCAATGATTGAAGTACAAAAGGAAGAGAGACTGTGTCTTGTGCTTGGAGGATCTACCGGTCAAGGGTCTAGGGTTTGGCATTTGTCAATTGAAGCTTCAATAAGAGATTTGTAGAAGGGTTTTCCTCTCTAGGAGAGAGAGGCTCTGTTCTAGTTGAGAGCCAACATCTTGTGTTCTTGTCTCTTTTGTTTTGGTAACTGTTTGATGAAGTAAGAGAACACACACTAATAATAATAAGAGAAGATTGTGCTAATATGAAAAGTAAAAAGTACTTCACAAATTGTTATCATTGTCACAAGAATCTCACTATAACTTAGATGCCCTATATTCTTCAACACTTAGAGTGGTGTGTGCCGAGTCAGCGACCAAGCTAGCTAGCTTTGAGGGACAACTAAGGTTCCTAGCGAGGAAACAAGAGGGGTATACTTTGGAGATATAGAGCAACCCTCTCTAGGAGTACATAGACAGGGCTTGTAGCACTGCTTGCCCACCCTTTTCCATTTGAGAGAGATGGGCATGGTTTTCTGGTAGGATTCTATTGGTTGATCAGGTGGAGCGGTATACGTTGAGCATGGAGAAACTTGGGCATAATGGATAGGTACCTTGTGTAGGTGATCATGCATCGATCCTTCTCACAAGATGGATTGGCGAGAGATTATGAGTTGGTATCTTATTGATTGAGCAACCTTCAGGAGTATTTCTGGCCGAGGATATAGCATAGCAGGAGCCCTTAGGCATTGGTGATGATGAAGGGCCAAGGTGGTATCATAGCCCACAGGTCCCAGGGCTTAGGTGGCATTGGGATCCAGGTGGATTTATTGATGGCAAATTGAGTCAGAGATGGGTTTGGGATTCAAGTATTGAGGGATCCATTCAAGTTTGGTTAGCATGGAGGCATGATGTGACCAATGGTTCGTATGGGATCCTGGTATTAGTGTACATATGCCTCTACAGTGGACAGATGCAAATTGCTTGAGGGAAAACAATCTTGGGGCAGGAGGATTTGTAATGTCTCCATTTTCAGTTTCCCCTAAGATGCAGTCAGGATGGACTTCTAGGGTTGGTGGCAGCCAATTTATAGGAGTGAGATTACATTATCATCAGAGGACCCAGAAGGTTTTGGAGGAGTTTTATGGGGTCCGATGGAGTTCACTTACTGTATTTCACCATCGAGAGCAGTTTCACACAATTTGTTCTTGGTTATGTTGCATTCTGACGACTCCCGTAAAATGGAGTTATTTTCAGTATATTTTAATTGTATCCAATAAAGGTGTTGTTGGGAGTGAGACATTTGGAGAAATACCTTAGTGTAATAGCTTGTTCGAACCAGAATGAGGAAATTTAAAGGATGGGATGGTGAAAAGTGACCTTCGATGGTTGGAGAAATCATGAAGGAAAATTTACCATCTTCCTGGATTAAAAGTGACTTTAATTAGTCACTTAATTAACTAAAAAAGGGAAAATGCTTAATTGAAGAAAAGACGAGAAGGGGAAAAGTGATTTAGATAAAATAAAATAAAAGTCACTTAAAATAAAGTAAAAGGGGGGAGGCTTCTAGAGAAGGAATACAATAATAAAATAAAATGCTTCTAAAAGGCTAAAGAGAGTTCCATCCAACCATTAAAAGGAGGGAGAGCTAACCATTTGGGACATTTTGGATATGAGTATTTGTCTTTGGTGAGGTTTGGAGAACCTAGTTCTCAGTTTCAGTCAACCATAGGATGAAAACCCTTGGGTTATTTGGTGAGATTGGATGAAAACCCGTCTCATCCCTTAGTGAATTCATTCAGAATTCACAGGTGTATTTATCAGTTCAGTTTTTATTTTGGAGTCTCGATGCAGTGTTTTTTTAGATCGTTTGGGAGGCCATCACTTTAGCCATTTCCATGCTATTTGTACTAGCATGTAATATTTGCTTCATATTAATAAAATAAGGCTGAGAATTCTGCATGTATCTCCTGTCTATTCTAAGTTGCAGTTTATGTTTTCTAATTTGTTGTTAATTTCATGATAAAAAGTTGTGTAATTTGATTAATGAGTTTATGGCATAATTCCCTGAAGAAAATTCTGAATATTTTAATGAAATATTAAATCAGTATTACAAAATCATTTCCTGAATCTTGAGTCCTGACTTAGCTTAAAAATATCAACAAAAAATATAATAAATGTATCTCGTATCATGAGTCATACAATGAAATGAACTACTAAGTAAGTTCTAACTTCTAACTAATGATTGCCTTTGCCCCTTCTGCGAAAAAATGTCATGGCTTTTCCTTTAGATGAAGAAGGCTCTTGGGCTGGCATTGGACTTTGATGTCCTCTAGAAGAAATAGGAGGAGGTAGACTACGTGATCTATTGGTGACAATGGTAGGTGGTCTCACCTCCTCCTCCTACTGCTTCTCCTCCTCCTCCTCTGCTACCTCTCTCTTCCCTACAGAGGCTACCTCCTCCATTGCCTCCTCTAACTAACTAGGGGTCAATTCCATGATAGGCCTATTGACCTCAACTCTCCATGCAGTACTGGTGTCAATCCCATCCAATGAGATGGCCTTCACGTCAGGTGTCTTTTGAAGTCGCCTCACCCACAATCGGAGATTGTAGTAGGCGTAGACCATGTTGTTAAGACACTAAGACTCCAACCTGTATGAGGGTCCTAAATTATAAATTAATAATTATAAAAATGATAAATTATAATATTTAATGAATTCAAAAAATGAATTTGAAATTTTTTAACTTGCTGCGCCTCCTAGTGTGTATTTTTTCAAATACACTCTAGTTGTGCTTGGATTGTTGGAGAATGTAGTTAGATTCGGTCTTTATAATGACTTTTGTAATCATGACAATATGCAAAAAGAAAGGTAATTTTTATTTTTAAAGCATGGGTCTCATGCTCAAGTCTAGGTCAAAGCATGTTCTTCACGCGTCTAGGGTTTGTTGAGTCAAAGAAGAACGTTTTTCATGTATTATAGTCCCATTTGGGCTCTTTGTAAGAAAATAAAATTATTATTTTTGAGTCAAGAAGAGTCATTTTGTCCTCCAAGACCAAGTCGGCCCTACCATGAGAAGTCGTCCTTGTTGGGGCATCTTTCGCTGTCCTGGATGACTATAAATAGAGGAGACTTCATCCTCATTCGAACACACATAAGCAAGTTCAATCTGTGCATAATACAAGAAGGAAGGAAGAGCGAAGGACATAGGAGAAAGAGAAATTCGACCAAGAAGAAGATAACTCAGATTTTTGGACTGTTTTGATCACACGTGCGAGTATGCCAGGGTTTTTGCGAGCTACATGGCCAAGGATTGCAGACTTGAGATAAAGGGCAAAAACTTTGAGATGGATCAAAATTTGTGAGTTTTGACCATCATTTATCTGGAAAATGTTGACTTGATTGAAGAAGACTTTTGGAGGGCTAATTTGGTGCTTGGAGGAGGTTTAGTCTTTGGGTATTGGAGGTCTCACTTTGATTTGATTCTATAAGAAGAGAAAATTTCTTTCTGGTTTTTCCCCTCGGAGGGGTTTTTCCCTGGCTTGGAGCCTATTTCTTGTGTTCTTTGTGTTCTTGTGATCTTCATGTATTTTATGTTTTAGTAATTGCTTGGTGAAGAAGAAATAATGAAGTAATAAAAGGCCAACAAATATCATAAGTAATTATCAAGTAAGGAGGAATCGATTCAGATCGTCAAATACATTGATTCTCCAACATGGTATCAGAGCAAAGGTTGGTAGGAGGCCAGAAGATCATAGGTTGTTGGCATTATGAAAAGAAAGAAAGTCTACTACAAGAAGGATTCAAAGTCTGATACAAGTCTAACTGTGGGTTGATTCGAGTTTCCTCTGAAGTCATATTAAAGTCTTTGTTCTTAAGTTCTGGGCATAATAAGTAATCCGAGTTCCCTCTGAAATGAAGATGTTGTCCATTGCAAATTTATCTGAGATACAATCCGAGTTATCTTTTGCCTATCTAAGATCTTTATGATAGAGATCCGAGAATCCAAGTCTGATGAACGAGTTGCTTTCGATGACTACTATACGAGTTCTCTTTTGACGAGAATGGATGCAACTATAACTTCTAGAGAAAGCATGGTATTGGATACAAAATACCTTTTTTTTTGTGGACTCGAGATCTAAGCATGCGATCCAAGGTGCTTCAGTGTGATGAGAATTGATACGAGTATAAATAACAATGGTATGATTGATCCAAGCTTCTTGGCACATATGTGAGTTTAAGGATCCCGATCTGAAATTCTAAGGCACCTTTCCGTAATCCGAAGTACTGTGGTGACTCTTGATTTTGACTGTAAATATGATGCGTTGACAAACAATAAAGGGTTGCGAGATCTCTTGACATCTCTTCTAAGAACTGGCAACAATATGAGTAGGATGGCAATAATCTTTATATCCGAGATGCTACAACATATATATATGATGCAAGTATAGTATGTGAAACAAGTCACAATAGTGATATGATGGAATGCAATATTGGTTGCTATTGTGCAAATTGCTACAAACAATGCGAGTTCATTTTGAGCCACCAGACCAAGATCGAATTATCCTCTATGCCTTGCAAGTTTGAGAACCTATCTACAAAGCGGATTTCTTGGAGAAATGCAAGTGACAATTCTATTTTGGGTATAACGATGACATGAGTTGCTATAGGAATGAGAAACCTTGACATGACAATTGGACAATGATATGGGAACAACAAAGCTAATTGGACTCAAAGAAGAACCAGATCCTCAAGGTAAAGTGGCAGAGGTATGTACAATTTTTATGTACATTTCATGTCATTTGTCAAGGTTATAATGATGATTATGAAAAGGGTTTGTATAAATAGTGACAGTAGTATGAAAGATGCTAGGTCTTGTAATCTAATAATTTCGTTAGGGTTTTGTGGCATGATAATAATGCATGGATGATAACTTTGAAGTTTCTAGGGTTTGTATAGAATTTGTATGACTTATCTTGAAGACCTTAAAATTTAGGGTTTTGCAACTAACCTTCTTGTGTGTGGTTGTATAACTTTACAATTTGTAAGTGACAAGTCTTGGCATCTAGGGTTTGTAAACCATACCAAAATATGGAATAAAAGGGGAAACCTTAGAGATAGAAACCCTAACTGATTGTTTTCGCTATGAAAAGGGACCTAGTTCTTTAGCATGGTAGGGTTCGTAAACCCTAGATGAAAATTGGATTGGAAAAACCCTAGAAAAGGAAACCCTATGTAATTGTTCCCTCTAAGGAATCCCTAGCTCTTGGGAAATGGTATCTTGGGTTTGCAGGCTGAATGTTCTTTGATATCTCAAAACCCTATGTTAGATGATCCAAAAATACTTTTTTATCATAGGTTATAAAATTAGAATAAAATTAGAATAAAATAATTATTAATTTAAGATATTAAATTAATAATTATTATTCTAGAATGTTTAATTATTTAATGGAGACTTTTAGAATTAGCATATTGTTTGTAACTAGATATGACTCTCCAAATGTGTCGTATCTTAGGCTCTATTTTAGGAGATTTGTTAGCTAGTTGGTTTGAATAGCATTTATTGTAAATGGACACTTGTTATTTAATAAGTGATCCATAATTAGAGGTAGTTAGGACATGGAGCTTATAAATAGCTCATTGCAAGAGTGTTTGTGTTGTTCGGGTGTAAGTTCTTGCAAATCAATTATGTAATTATTTTTTCTTGATTAATAAAATTATGTGTCTGAGGACACTTCTGCCATTATTGTGGTATCAGAGCTCCAGTAATGTTGCAGTGGATTTGAGGAGATTCCAACTCAACAAAGTCCTAGAAAACTCCATTCAGTTGGTGAGCAGATAATTGGTATGTAATTTGTCAAAATTTTGTTCAAAAGAGAAGAGAAGAAATTTTATTGATTTTTTATTTTAAAATTCGAAAATCAAATTTTTCTTGAATTATTATCAAAATCATTGTGTTGAATTTCTATTATTTTAGTGCCATATTGGATGGCCTGTTCTGTGTATACTCGCTGGTGCCTTCTCTACATAAATGCTGAGGAAATTTAATTTCCGGGCGGATCCTGTTGATGTTGAGTATTTACGAAAAATTACAGTGATGTGTTAATCAAGGATTGGTCCACCGAATCGTATACGCCTGCATCATTCATTGCCATTTTGGTATCCTATGATAGAACTGAATATTGTTTTTGTATTTCTTGAATTTTAACTTGGCCTGCGCGACCAACGAATTACGCACCTTTTGACAAATTCGTGTAATGGTATCATCATATCAGGTCGAAACAACACATTATGAACGAGTCGGCTGGGCGTTTGGTGTGGGTTGGCCGGGTGACACAATCTGCCACCCGCCCGTATATATTGGAGGGCGTTTGGAGGCAAACGACCATCAAGCAATTGATCAACAATGTGAACTTGTTCAGAAAAGTCGTTCAGATAGTTGTTCGAGAAAATCGTTCGGACGGTCGTTTGGGAAACTCGTTCGGACAGTCGTTCAGGAAAGTCGTTCGGGAAACTCGTTCGAACAGTGGTTCAGAAAACTCGTTCGGGCAGTCGTTCAGGAAAGTCGTTCAGAAAAGTCGTTCAGGCAGGTCGTTCGGACAGTCGTTCAGGAGGGTCGTTCAGGCAGGTCGTTCGGACAGTCGTTCGAGCAGGTCGTTTGGGCAGGTCATTCGGACAGTCGTTCAGGCAGGTCATTCGGACAGTCGTGCGGGCAGGTCGTTCAGGCAGGTCGTTCGGACACTCGTTCAGGCAGGTCGTTCGGGAGGTCGTTCAGGCAGGTCGTTCGGGCGACCCGGGCGAGGTCGTGTGGCGACTTGGGTGAGGTCGTTCGGGCGAACCGGGTGAGGTCGTTCGGGCGAATCGGGTGAGGTTGTTCGGGTGAACCGGGTGAAGTCGTGTGGCGACCCGGGTGAAGTCGTGCGGCGACCCAGGTGAAGTCATGCGGTGACTTGGGCGAAGTTGAACGGGTGAACGGTGGGCGTGCGGAAGGGCGGCCAGGTGAGGGCGCGCCGTGCACAATGAAACAGTGAAGTGTTGGGTTGTGAATGAAGGTGTGTCTCGGTTGGAGGCACCCGTGTGTGGCGACTTGGAGGCGCGCCCGAGTCGGGCAAACGACACGATGGTGCGACGAGGTGAACGAAGGGTTGGTGAGTCGTGCGGCGACCGTGCGGAGGTGCCGATGAGCTGGGCAACCGAGTTTGCCGATGTTGTAAAGTTTGGCTAAGTGTAAATTATGGGTTTCCCAAGATTTAACTTATGCATTGTAAAACAACGAAAGATGATATAATATATTGTTGGGCAGACTCATATTGCAGGGATTTTCCCCTCCCTTTATACTGTTGCATTTCTCTTCTATAATGTTGTGGATAATGAATGTGTATGGGTGTTCATTGTTATAAAGGATAACATAATAATACTTGGTTGAGAATCACAAACTAAGTAGGAGAAAGTGAATTAGGCGTAGTCCATGTGCACGAGCATTGTTAAAAAGAAAGTGTTCGGTGGTGCTGCACCTCGCCGGCATGGTTGAAAGACCATCGTAGGCTTGGGGGCATGACAGAGTGCCTGCAAGAAAATCATTTCTAAAGGGTGCTCCTGAGACTGCATCCCTCAGGAGTGCAGGTCTGGAGCGAGTGTGGTGCTGGGTAGGAAGATTCTAGTATCTTGGTTTTCCCTTGGAAAATTAGGAAGCGCTCCTCCGAATGTGAAGGGCAAGAGTAATGAGTCTTTTGAATGATTTCTTACGAGACATTTAATAAGCTGATGGGCGCCAACTATTGACAGTGTCCCTTTAAGTGGTTTTTGTTTCATATTGATTAGGAATGATAAATGAAATCAAATATCATGTCAATAGTCTTCTACATAACCTCTTTTTTTTCTAATTTAGAAGGTAGCATATCCAAACCTGGTGACTTGTATTTGGTCTTTTAGCCAACCTTTTGCTTTTGAGTAAAACTCAATTTGGAAGACTAAAGAAATTCAAATATAATGTCAATAGTCTTCCACATAACCTTTTCTAAGTTAGAAGGTAGCATATCCAAACCTGGTGACTCGTATTTGGTCTATGAGCCAACCTTTGGCTTCTGACTAAAACTCAATTTGGAAGACTAAAGAAATTAGTGAGATTTTTCACTATGAGCTAGGTGTTGTGTTCAAAAATACCTCGTTAGCTTTCCTAGGCACGTTTGCATTCCTCTTGGTCTCATTGAAATTGCTATGTACGCTAAGCTTTAGCAGCCAAGTGGATTGTTGTTGCCACGACAATAATGCCTTTTATGAGACATGTTTGTTAGAGAATTAAAAACATAGAGCAGAAATATTTTTCTCAATATTCCAAAACAGTTAAATAGATTATATAGGAAACATTAATAATAAATTAAAATTCAACAGAAATTTAACTAACCGAACTGAACTATGACACTTGGAGTAACCGTTGACACCTAGCAGGGGGTTGGAATTAATTTCTCCAACACTCCCACTTAATTACAACCACAAAAATTTAAACTAAGATGTCTGCTAGTCTAAGTCTCAGCGAAGGTTACAATTTAAAAAAAAAATCAACATGAGCTACATTTCTTTCTCTTCTAGATCTTATAGCCTCTGAATTGCTTCAACTTTTTCTTTTTGCTTTAGACTTCAAATTTCAGTTTTTGGTGCAACTTTTCCATTAATATAGGTTGTCCATCTATGTCATCTACTTGTTCAAAAGTAGGTTTGTATGTGGACTATTGCCACATGTTATTTTTTGTGGTGCGCTTTTCGTCATCAATCTTTTTCTGCAACATAAGTCCATAATACAATTTCATCTCTTCAAAACACCAATACATGAAAATTCCATTAATGTTTTCATCATCCATGTTGTCTTCAACATTCATTTCTGTAACTTCTGTGCAGACTTTATCGAAACATGTTGTTGCAAGCCATGCTTCAATGAACTTTAATTCTTCTTCTAATCGTCCTATTTACCTGCACAATGGAAATGAACGTTAGAATTAAAAATATTTGCAGAACCATATCGGTTCTGTTCTTTTTGTTCTGCAATGAGAAATTTCTCTCCTTGTGCATCCTTCTCTGCCTCTGTTGCTTCCACTATTTTACTAACTTCTGCTGCCTCAAAGAGGTTTTCTTCCACTTGATTTTTAGACCCAATTTGGCTTCTCTCACCAAATAACAATTCATCAATAAAGTGTTTTTGTTGCATGATATGCAACCATTCATCATTAGCCAGCTAGTCTTCATCAAACTTGACATCAACAAATTGAATTGTTGGATTCACCATAACATTGGTGCTTCAATGACAACTTCATTGTCATTAGCAAGCATTGTTGCTAGATTCACCAAATCATCATCCACTTGTGCCTGTACATAGTGGGATTCATGAGCATTTACGTGTTCTCTCTGTGCTTTTGGTAACAAACCATCATCATTGTCGTCCACTTCAAGTGGGATTCACCAAACTCTTTATCTCTCTATAGATCTGTTGCTATAGATCCAACTTCATTGTTATGCTCTTGACCTGTGAGAAATTCCACAATACCAAATATGCGAAGAAATACAATTCAGAACATAGAACACAAATGAGAAAAACAACAAGTATTTTATTATTCAGAGATAAAAACAATGTTCACTTGCCTCTTCGAGGGGTCAACCTCTGGCAGAGCAGAGCTCGATTACAAAATAAGACTCGATTACATAGGATTCATACATACAATACCATGGTTCATTACCATGGTTTTCTCAATACCATCTATTTAATACCATGGCACGTTTGCAACTCACTGTGGTCCCTTTCTTAATTGCGGTCAACCACTTACAATTATTAGTACGAGTTTTATTGACTTTTCAACTAACTATAACTATGACTCGACCCTATTACATAAATAAAGGGGTTAGCGTTGGACCCTAACATGCCCTCCCCCATAAAAATCAACCTTGTCCTCAAGGCTGAAGCTGTGGTAATTGCTGAAGAATAGTGGTTGGTTCCCAAGTCACATCTTCTGAAGAGGTGTCTTTCCACTTGACAAGGGATTCCTTGATCGTGCAGTCGCGCAGATATTGTTCTCGCGTATCGAGGACCTATTCAGGTTGGAGCCAGAATGAACCTTATTCATCCAATTCAGGTAGACTGATTTGAATTCTGCAATTGTTCCCCACCACTTTCTTGAGGCATGATACATGGGAGACTGGATGGATTTTTAAAGTTGTTGGCAAGACTAACTTGTAGACTACTTCTCCAATGTGCTGAAGTATTTTTTGATAAGGTCCGTAGAATTTTGGAGCTAATTTTTGGTAGCCCTTTTCTTTGAGCGAAGTTTGCTTATATGGTTTCAGCTGCAAGAATACCTATCCCCTTCTTGAAATGTGCGCTCTGAATGATGTTGGTCTTCTTGTTGCTTCATTCGATTTTGAGCTTGATGGAGATTATCTTTGAGACGAGCTAGCATGGTGGCACAGTTTTGTAGGAGTTGATCCATTGTTTGCATCTTAGAGCATCTAGGGATATAAGAAGTAGGTGAAGGTGGGAGTTGGCCATACATTGCTTCATACAAAATCATCTTGGTGGCTGCATGACAGTTAGTATTATACCACCATTCAGCTAGAAGTAGCCATTGTACCCATTGATTTTGCTTTTCTGAAGTGAAGCACCTTAGGTATGTCTCCAAACATTTGTTGACTGCTTCAGTTTGACCATCAATTTGCGGATGCTAGGAAGTACTTAGATGGAGTTGGGTGCCTTGTAGCTTGAAAAGTTCTTGCTAAAAGTTACTGGTGAAAGTCAAGGCACGATCAGACACAATGGAAGTGGGCATGCCATGCGATTTGAAGATCTGGTCCATGAAAGATTGAGCCACCATAGTGGGGGTAAATAGGAGGGTAAAGCACAAAAATGAGCATATTTAAAAAAATTGTCCACAACCACCATGATGACTAATTTGTTGTTTGACTTCAGAAGACTAGTAATGAAATCCATAGAAACATCCGTCCAGATTGAGGCAGGGATTGGTAATGGTTGTAAGGTGCCTGGTGACTTGACTATTTCTTCTTTGTGGAGTTGACACACATCACATTCAGCTACAAAAGTAATAATGTCAGTTTTCATGCCTGCCCAAAAGAAAGAACGACGAGTGCGAGCACAAGTCTTCTAAAAGCCTGCATGGCCTGCAGTGGGAGATTAGTGCAACTCTTGTCAAAATGCACATTTTGAGGGTGGATGTCAGCAATATAACTACTCTATCCTTGTAGTGAAGAATCTCATCCTTCCAAGAGTAGCCAACTAAGGAATTAAGATCTGCTCTCAAGTTATTAATGAGTTGGGAGAGAGGGGTGTGAAAACCATTCCATGAGGGCTTCTTCAATCCAATCTGGTATGGGAAGAGAGATTGATAGCAAGGTGCTTTCATCCTCAAATTGGCGTGATAAAGCATCCACTACTACATTGTCACGCCCTTTCTTGTAAATTATCTCATAATCATATCCCAACATTTTGCCCAGCCATTTATTTTGTTGGGGCGAGGATAGACATTGCTCCAAAAAATATTTGAGGCTTTGATGGTATGTGCGGATTTGGTAATGCCGCCCCAATAAATATGGTTGTCATGTATCTATTGCATGTAACATGGACATCATCTCCTTCTCATAGGTAGATTGTCCAGATGTTTCCCCCTTAGCTGTTGGCTGGGGAAAGCCAAGGGTCGACCTTCCTACATTAAGACAACACCAATACCAGTACCTGAAGCATCACATTCACTCACAAAAGATTTGGTGAAGTCGGGTAGTGCCAATACGGGAGTGGAACACATGGCCTGTTTGAAAGCCAAACGCCTGTTGTGCTGCATCAGTCTAGAGGAATGAATTTTTCATGAGAAGGTTAGTGAGGGGTCTAGAAATGCGACCATAATTGTGGAAAAATTTGCGATAGTAGCTGGTGAGACCTAAGAATCCCCTCAAACTCTTCAAAGTTTTTGGTTGGGGCCAATCTTGCATTGCCTGTATCTTTTTTGTATCCACCCTAACACCTTCACGACCCATAATGTGTCCTAAATACTCGACTTCTTCCATGCCAAAAGAGCACTTGGACAATTTGACAAATAATTTGTGATTCTGGAGCAGTTACAAGAGCAAGTCTACATGCTCAAGATGTTTTTCCTAGGTTAGGTTGTAGATGAGAATGTCATCAAAGAAAACGAGGACAAATTCTTTGAGATATAGTTTCAGCAGGTGATTTGTGAGGCTTTGGAAAGTGGATGGGGCATTACAAAGACCAAATGGCATGACCAAGAATTCATAGCGGTTGTCATGAGTTCGGAAAATAGTCTTGGGAATGTCTACTTCCTTCATGCATATTTGGTGATAGCCCGAGCAAAGTTCTAGCTTAGTAAAGAATTGGGCATCATGTAGTTCATCAAGCAGATCATCAACAATTGGGATAGGGAATTTGTTTTTGACAGTGAGCTTGTTGAGAGCCTGGAAGTTTGGACACATGCACCATTCCCCATCTTTCATGAGCACCATGACCACTGGTGATGAATAAGGACTGTTGCTAGGATGAATAACACCGGCTTCAAGGAGTTCTTTGATGATTTTTTCAATTTCATTCTTTTGGGTAAAAGGATATCGATATGCGCGCACATTCGTCGGTTGTGCCTCTGGGACCAAAGTGATGTTATGATCATGTTCCCCTCTAGAGGGTGGAAGCTCTTTAGGTTTGTCAAATACCTGCTAGTGGCGGTTTAAGACCTGTTGCATCTCAAGATGAATATGAGGAGTAGTGGGTTCTATGGCTTGGATGGCATTAAACTGGGCGATAAATCCATGATGGACCTTTTTCAACAACTTTTCCATTCGATGCGAGCTGATGATAGAAGCAGCACCTACCTAGAGTCAACAGAGGGTATGCATGTGGTCATTCCGCTTAAAGCTCATATATAACTCCTGGAAATCCATTGTGATTGGGCCCAGTGTGTGAAGCCATTCAGCACCCAAGACAATGTCACAACCACCCATGTCAATCACAAACATGTGGGTCTTTAGGTGGTAGTCTCCCACCTGAAGTTTGATATTTTCACAACGACCTTCACAATTCATTGTCCCCCCATCAACAATCTGGACCTGGAAATTAAAGATTGCCCTGAAAAAACAATGAATAGCTTTGGCGACTCGCTCCTCTACAATATGCTCTTGTAGATTCCACTCAACATGGGTTTTTTATCCATGTATGAAAGGCTTCCTAAAAAATATTCTTTGACTTTCCAAACCATTCATGATCCTAATCTTCTTTATATTTCATGCACCCCATTTTTGTTTATAATATTGCATCTAACACTCTTTAGATTGTAGATGACCTGTGTTACAGGGAAAAGCGTATAAGTGGTGACAGATAACATGACCTCTTCAACTACTAGGGTGTGTTAGTAAAGCCTCATGAAAATTTCAAAAAATCTGAGCTAAACAGTGATGCGTGTTGTCATCCTTTGACTTTTCTGTTGGTTGTGCAACCTGATTATCTTCCTGATTGTTCAGAGGTTTTTGTTTCAGTTGCATTGGATCCCTATTCCTAATTGGGTGGAAACTCCGCTTGTTTAATCATTGTCAGGGGGGTGATGATGAATTTTATGAGCCCGCCCTAGTGGGGGTTCGGGGGCAATGCCCTTGAAGCTAAAAATAGATGAAAATTTGCCTTGTAAAATATTGTAATTTCATAGTGAATTTGAGTTGTTCATTAGAAAGATGATATGATGGTAGAAGTTATGTTAATTTAGGGTTTTATGCCCTATAAGGCACCCTTTTAGACGTTATGAGGGAATTGTATTGAGATTGTGGATTATTATTTTGAGCAAGAGAGAGATAGTATATTGTGTGAGAACGAAGAAGAAATTACAGCAAATCTGTTGTAGGTTGTATCTCTTCATTTTGCTAGATAATATAAAAGGAAGGACTAGCTATTTGTCCGTCGACATAGCCCAAATTAGGTGAACCACATATATCTCTGTTTCTCTTATTTTATGCATTTCTGTATTTATGTTTCTGCAACATTTTGTGTATTTCATTTCTCCGTTAATTAATTTCTAACCACTAGTATCAGAGCCAAAAGTCTATTTCGCTAATAAACTCGTAGGAGAGAAGGGTTCCTGGTCTGAGTGGGAGCAATGGTGGAAGACGATAGGTTTAGGGTCAAGAAATTTAATGACCAAAACTACTAGTTGTGGAGAATGCATATGGATGATTATATGCATCAGAAAGATATGTACCTACCATTGAGTGGAAAGTCAAAAAAGCTTACGAGTATGATAGATACAAAATGGAAATTCTCAATAGAAAGGCACTAGGAACAATATAGTTGTGTCTGACAGCGTCGGTGGAATTTAACATTTTAAAGGAAATAACAACAAAAGGTTTAATGCCAACATTGACCAAACTATATGAAAACCCTCGACCTCAAATAAGGTATTTCTTATGAATCATCTATTTAATATGAATATGTCAGAAGGCGGATTTGTTGCTCATCATTTAAATGAATTTAACATGGTTACCAGTGAGTTAAGTTTTCTAGGGTTAAACTTTGATGATGAAGTTAGGGCTCTATTATTTTTGTGCTCATTGATAGAAAGTTGGAATGACTCGGTTATGGCTATCAGTAACTCTGTCTCTGGATCTATTACATTAAAATTTGATGATGTTGTTGGTGCCATCCTTAGCGAGGAAATGTGACGGAAAAGCTCCGGTGAGATATCAAGTAATGCTTTGATTGCAAAGACTAGGGGAAGAAAAATGGAAAGAGGAAGGAGCCCAAGAAATCACAGTAAGTTAAGAAAAGGTAGAACCAAATCCAATGCAGGGATAGTGTGCTGGAAATGCGGGAAGAAAAAACACCTAAAGAAAGACTGCAAATCTCGAAAAGGAAAAGAAGGAGATGGACAACGAAATAACAATCATGAAGCAAATGTGGCAGGTGATGTGTTGTAAGATGATTTGATTCTTTCATTAGAAAATACTATTGATTCTTGGGTGGTTGATTCAAGGGCTTCATTTCATGCTACACATGATAGGAAACATTTTCATGACTATGTTCAAGGAGATTTTGGACATGTTCGTTTGGGTAATGATAAACCCTATTAAATTATTAGAATGGGTAAGGTTTCTATAAAGAAAAAAAATGGAAACCAATGACTAGTGAAGGAGGTGAGGAATGTTCCGGATTTGAAGAAAATTCTAATTTCAACAGCGCAGTTAGGTGGTGAAAGTTGTGTAACTACATTCACAAAAAAAACCTAGAAGATCACTAAAGGAGTCATGGTAATATTAAAAGGAGAAAAGATATTGTATTGATGCAATGGTATTTCTTATTCTGTTAATGCTTTGACCTCCACGGGATCATATACAACATTGTGGCATCATAGGTTCAGGCACATGAGTTTGAAAAGGATGCAAATTCTCCACTCAATAACTTTATTACCAGGTTTGAAGCATGTTGATTTGGATTTCTGTGAAAATTATTTTTATAAAAAACAAAAGATATCAGTTTTATCAGAGTTGAGAAGGAAAAGAAGAGAGAAAATTTAGAGTTTGTGCATACAAATGTATGGGGACCTGTTCAGGTATCATATCTCAGTGGCTCTCACTATTATGTTACTTTTATTGATGATACAACTAGAAAAACCTAGATTTATTGTATTCGGAATAAATCTAATGTATTTGATACTTTCAAGAAATGGAAAACTTTGGTTGAGAATGAGGTAGGAAAAAAGTTGAAGTGTCTCAGATAAGACAATGGAGGTGAATACCACAACAAAGAGTTTGATAACTATTGTTCAGAGCATGGGATTCATAGAGAGAAGACAGTTCCAAGAAGACCAGAGGAAAATGGCGTGAAAAAAAAGATGAATAGGACAATCATGGAGCATGCAAGGTGCATGAGATTGCATGCAGGATTGCCCTTACAATTTTGGTAAGATGTTGTAGATAATGTTGCTTATTTAATAAACAAAGAGCCTTCAAGTTCCTTAGATGGTGGTATTCCAGAGGAGGCATGGACAGGTAAAAAGGTAAACTACTCATTTTTAAAGACTTCCAGTTGTGAAATATTTTTTCACATTAATAAAGAAAATAGAACAAAGCTTCGGGCAAAATCAAATAAATGTACCTTTATTGGATATAGTGTTAATGACTTTGGTTATCGCTTATATGATTATGAAAATCACAAAATCATTAGGAGTAGAGATGTCATATTCAATGAAAAGGCCTTATATAAGGATCAAATGTAGGGAAAGAAACAGGAAAAAGAAAACAAAGAATACACAATGTTTGATGAGTTCACAAAAAAAGTAAAGGTGCTTGAAAATCATAATGATCAACAACCACAAAAAAAAACAACAACAATAAAACATGCATGTAAAGCACATGAAAGTGGTGTTAGAAGATCTACCAGTATAAGTAGAACCCCTAAATGTTACTCTCCTTCATTATATTATGTGTTGTTAACTGATTATGGTGAACTAGAAAGATATGAAGAAGTAATGTAGGTAGAAACCAAGAAGAAGTGGGAGCAAGCCATGGAAGAAGAGATGGACTCCTTGATGTATAACCAAACTTGGGACTTAGTCAAGTTTCTTGTAGGTAAAATAACATTGAAGAATAAATGGGTTTATAGATTGAAAGAAGAAGATGGAGGTAAACATAGGTATGAGGCTAGACTTGTGCTGAAAGGGTTTGCACAAAAGAAAGGTATAGACTTTGATGAAATTTTTTCTCCTGTTATAAAATGACTTCAATCAGAACTATTTTAAGCCTAGTGGTAGAAGAAGATTTGCATCCTGAGTAGTATGTAAAGACAACCTTTCTCCATGGCGATTTGGAGGAAGAAATATATATGCAGTAGCCACAAGGGTATGCGGTCAAAGGAAATTAGTGTGTAGGTTGAAGAAGAGCTTGTATGGCCTAAAACAGAATCCAAGGCAATGGTATCTAAAATTTGAAAGGTTTATCTCTAAACAAGGTTATACTAGATGTAATTTTGATCACTGTGTTTATCTTAAGGAAAAAATGATGGAAGTTATATTATATTTCTATTGTACGTAGATGACATCGTTTTTGCAGGGTCTAACATGTAGGAAATAAATTTACTCAAAGGAAAATTTGCAAATTCATTTGCAATGAAAGATTTTGGTGTTGTAAAAAAAATCCTTGGTATGAGAATAACTAGAGGCAAGAAAAATTACAAATCAACATTGTCTCATAGTGAGTGCATAGAAAAAGTGTTGGAAACATTTAATGTGCAGAATGCAAAACTAGTTAGTACACCTTTGGCTTGCCATTTCAAACTAAGGAGATGTGTCCCAAGAATCAGGAAGAGATGGATTATATGTGTAAAGTTCCATATGCATCAACAGTTGGAAACTTAATGTATGCAATGGTGTGCACAAGGCTTAATATTGCACATGCAGTGGAAGTTGTAAGCAGGTATATGAATAATCCAGGAAAAGAGCATACGATGACAATGAAGTGGATTCTGAGATATTTGAGAGGTACCACAAATCAAGCATTATGCTTTTGTGGTTCAAACATTGCTCGACAAGGATATGTTGATGCAAATGTGGCAGGTTATAGATATAACAGGAGGAGCACCATGGGGTATGTGTTTACTGTAGGTGGAATAATTGTCAGTGGGGTTTGAAAGTTGCAAAACATTGTTGCACTTTCAACAACGGAAGCAGTGTATGTTGCTGCTACAGAGACAAGTAAAGAAATGATTTGGTTACAAATTTTTATGGATGAGTTGGGAAAAAAGCAGGAGATGGGAAAGTTATATAGTGAAAACTAGAGTGCCATTCATCTTGCAAAGAACTCAACATTTCATTCCAAGACTAAACATACACAACTCAAGTACCATTTCATATCGTAGGTGTTGGAAGATGAATAGTTGAAGCTGGAAAAGATACACACTAGCTAGAATCCTGCATACATGTTAAAAAAAGTTGTAACTAGGGAGAAACTGAGATCCTCCTCAGTTTCAATTGGTCTTTAAGTATGATGATGAAGATGAGAAACAACCAGGTCCAAAGTGGAAGCATTGTCCAACAAGTGAAGCAACGGCGAAGTTGCTATAATAAGTCTCCAAGTGGGATATTGTTAGGTGTGGAGCCTGATTATCTTCCTAATTGTTTAGAGATTTTTGTTTCAGTCATGTTGAATCCTTGTTTTCCATTGCTTTGACCTTGTCAACCTCTTAGATTTTCCCATTTGTTGAGCACTAGCTCACTACGATTCAACAAGAAAATGGAACCGCAAACATAGCGACTACTATGTTGTGAACTCTAGCTTTGACATCAAATGTGCTCCTCTTACAAAAACTTCTCTCCAAAGAATATGCACCTGTAGATTCCACTCAACATGGGTTTTTTATCCATGTATGAGAGGCTTCCTAAAAAATATTCTTTGACTTTCCAAACCATTTGTGCTCCTAATCTGCTTTATACTTTGTGCTCTGAATTTCATGCACCCCGCTTTATTTTATAATATCACAACTAACACACTTTGCATTGGAGATGACTTGCGTTAGAGGGTAAAAGTGTATAAGTGAAGCCAGATAACACAACCTATTCAACTACCAAGGTGCGCTAGTAAAGCCTCATGAAAATTTCCAAAATTTCAAGCTCAACAGTGATGTGTATTGTCGTCCTTTGAAGTTTTTATTGGTTGTGGAGCCTGATTAAATTCCTAATTATTTGAAAACATTTTCAAAGGAAGTCACATTGGACCTAAATCTTCCAATGTGATTTCTTCCGAAAATATTTTCAAATAATCAAAATATGGATCACAAAAGCTTGAATTTGAATATATATTCCTGATTGTTCAAAGGTTTTTGTTTGAGTCGTGTTGGATCCTTGTTCCTAATGGGGCAGAAATGTCGCCCGTATAATCACTGTCAGGAGGGTCTAGGGTGTTGAATTTCCACGATCTTGGGTTTAGCATAGAATCTTAAAATCTCTGACGCTACCAAACCAAGAATCTCAACGATACTACTTTGCACAACGGAATGTAAACAACAATAAATCACATGTGCACAGAATATAGACAACTTTTTACAATTTTCAACCCAACTTTGTTATATTCAGTAACATATAATACAATAGTCTAGGACTCTCGTACCAGGGATAATGGTTGAGATACATCCACTAGTACAAGATACAAAACTGGGGCTTGGTGTCAGTACATCGACAACCAATCTCCCCTCAACAAGATACTTTGACCATCTGGCTGTTGCATGCTCTCTCAGCTCCTCTCAGTCATACCCTATACCTGCCCGGTCATTTGGCTCCCCATCTGCAGCTTCTGCCTCTATCAATGCTCCAAGTCCATCTGGCCACTGAACCTTGGCTATCCAATTTGCTCACTAGTTGTGCCTTAATCCATCAAGGACACAACACATCGAGACTCATGTCGAGTTGTTCACAACTTCGCTTGTGAACAACTCTCAATTGCCTACTGCTGCTCCTCAACTACTTAGGGACTTCATCCCACTATGGTCTTCCTGCGCTGCTCCGATGAAGACCAACATAGGGCGCGAAGGGCTGCCACCTATCACTCCAAGATGCCCATCTCCCACAATGAACACAAGCTAGGAGGACTGCCCATCATCTGCTGTAGAAGTCCTTCTCCACACACAAGTCTAGAGCTCCACAAACTTCTCCTGGTTGATCAGACCCTGGAGCTCAACCACTGCCACTCTAGCAACCACTTAAGTCTATGAAGATGGTGCACACCGAACTCCAACTTGGGCACTACCACGCTGTCCTCTAGCAGACCATAAATGTCCAATCTCTATCCACACTTGGTCTACTCTCATGCTTTCCTCCAATAGTCCACGAGTGACCAATCCTCGTTGTAGCATCTACCTCTAACTAGGGCATCCTCACATCTAGGAAACCATCCTTTTGGCTACCAATAGACTCCATCAACTGTCCAACCCTTGGACACCCATCCGACTAGCAATCAACTCTATCAAAACACATACCTCTGCAAATCCTTAAGGACATATGGCTTCCTTTGCATGGTTGTTTCTCAACTGCTGCTACGTGGCCATTGCTCAGTTGTTGTTACTCGGTCACTGCCACTACTGCTAGATCAATTCGTCTCCCAAGCAGTCATGAAGATGCTTCATCTAGCCCTCTTCTCCTTCAATGGAATCTGCCTCTTAGATCTGCGGTCCAAATAGAGATATAAGAAGTCACATTGCCCTTATGTTGCTCCTCTTGGATGTATCTCAAATGATCACAATCACCCCCGATTTATACACAATAGAAGGGCTTCTTCCAACGTCCTCCATGGGCTTGTCTAATTGTATAGAGGCTTAGTAAACTTAAGCTGACCTTAACTCATTTGGTGCAAACCCACTCGTCAACTTCAAAAATTCATATCTCACCAAGGAGACCTCAGAATTGAATGATTCATGAAACGTTGGATTCTCCTTTCTGCCCTCTATCATCCCATCCAATCACATGTCCAAAGTGTTCTATGTTTTTGGCCCAAAAAACAATGGGTGCAAAACCCCAAGCTTGGTTTTCAAGCCCACAAGGCCACTTGTGGAGCTCCTTCCTCCAAACCCTTGATTCTTAAGGCTTGGAGTACCTCCCAAGTGATAAAAATCAACACTTCCTTTTAGCGAGGGAGGTACTTCCAAGACTAAGAAGTAACCATCATCATCCGACAACACTAGCCCATATGGCATCCATCACTGCAGTATACCGTATAGAATGAATCTGACAATCTCGATAGTGCCTCTACTTCATCACATATGAACTTGAAGATCCCAAACCTCCATAGGGTTGCTCCCTATGAGTCTAGACTCCCTCTGAACCTACACGATCTCCACTGGTTCAGTCCTGCAAGCACTCATCCTCCTGGATCAAATACCACTCATGTAAATCCCTCCAATCTCGAATAGGCAACATCATGATTCAATCAAGACTCTAGCATGGCAATTCGCAGTCCATCACATGAAGCCATCTCGATCGACCTGATCTCATCCAAGCCAAAAAAAGCCTCAAGCTATCCCAACCATCCATGGAAAATCAACGGAAATCCATGATCAACAATCCTCCCTACAAAAAACTATTGTTCACCAGGCTCACCACCAATCCACCAGAACTCCCAGCCAATTTCGCTACCAAGCCATTCAAGACCACATCTCCATGTCTTCAGCTAAACCCTCTGCTCCATGATCTAGATACCCACAACTCCTTCTGTGTTGCTTCATTGTGCACACTCTGATTCACTGTCCCTCAAAGTAGCTTAAACATGCTTTGATACCATGTGGATTTTCCACGATCTTGGGTCTAGGATAAAATCTTAAAATCTCTGACACTACCAAACCAAGAATCTCAACGATACTACTTTGCACAACAAAATATAAACAACAGTAATCACACATGCACAGATAATAGACAACTTTTTACAATTTTCAACCCAATTTCGTTATATTGATCAACATATAATACAACAATTTAGGGCTCCTATACCAGGGACAATGGCCCTCATACATCCACTAGTACAAGAAACAAAATTGGGGCTTGGTTTCAGTACATCGACAACCAATCCGCCCTCAACAAGATACTCTGACCATTTGGTTGTCGCATGCTCTCTCAGCTCTTCTCGATCATACCTTATACCTGCCCAATCCTTCAGCTTCTACTCTACAGCTCTTGCCTCTATCAATGCTCCAAGTCCATTTGGCCACTGAACCGCAGCTATTGTTCACAGCTCTCAATTGCACACTATTTCTCCTCATCTACTTAAGGACTTCAGCCCACTCTGGTTTTCCAGTGCTGCTCCAATGAATACCAACACAGGGCGTAGAGCGCTGCCACCTATCACTGCAAGATGTCCATCTCCCACAATGAACATAAGCTAGGAGGACTATCCATCATCTATTGTAGAAGTCCTTCTCTACACACAAGTCTAAGGCTCCAAAAACTGCCTCGGTTGATCAGACCCCTAAGCTCAACAATTAGCACTCTAGTAACCACCTAAGTCCATGAAGATGGTGCACACCGGGCTCTAACTTGGGCATTATCACTGGTCGATCGTTGTTGTTACTCGGTCGTCGCTCAACTATTGTTACTTTGTCGTTGTTACTATTCAATCATTGCCGCTACTCAGCAGCTGTTGCAAGATCAATTCAAATCCCAAGCAGTCATGAAGATGCTTCATCTATCCCTCTTCTCCTTCATTGGAATCTGCCTCTTAGATCTATGGCCCAAACAGAGATATAAGAAGACGAGTTGTCTGTGTGTTGCTCCTCTTGGATGTATCTCGAATGATCACAATCACCTCCTATTTATACACAATAGAAGGGCTTCTTCCAATGTCCTCCATGGGCTTGTCCAACTGTCAAGAGGCTTACTAAACTTAAGTCGAACTTAACTCAGTTGGTGCAAACCCACTCCATAACTTCAAAAATTCATATCTCATTAAGGACAACTCAAAATTATATGATTCTCAAAGTGTTGAATTCTCCTTTTTGCCCTCTATCATCTCGTCCCATCAAATGTCCAAAATGATCTATGATTTTGGCCCAAAACACGATGGGTGCAAAATCCTAAGCTTGGGTTTCAAGCCCACAAGGCCACTTGTGGAGCTCCTTCCTCCAAACCCTCGATCCTCAAGGCTTGGAGTACCTCCCAAGCTACAAAAATCAACATAGGGAGGACGACGATGACTTTTATGAGCCCCCCCTAGCAGGGGTTTAGGTGTAGTGCCCCTTGATCCAGGTGGATATTGGTGGCCACCTGACAATTCTACTTGGAACCCCACCATTGTTTCTTTCATTTTTTCAATTTCCTTAATTGTAGCACAGTTTACTATTTTTAGCAATTTTTCGAGTCCTGAACTTCCGGAGCCATTTTGAGGCCCTAAACGACGTTTTTTCGGAAATCCCAAAGTTGTAGCCATCGAATAGATCTTTCTAACGAGGTATTGTGCGCGTCAAACAAAGATCATATGCCAAAGTTACAACCCCGGGAAGTTGATGTACCAATTTACCCGAAACAGGGCCCATAGTTTGGTGCTTCATCTCCTAGGGTTAGGTTTTTGGATGTTAAGGGGTTTCCATTGTTTATCAACAATAAATAGGCCTTTGAACCTCATTGTAAGACAGTTCAGAGGCATGTAGCTGCCACATCGTTTCTCAGAGATAAGCTACCATCGCCCTAGCTAGTTTATTTCCATTTCTGTTTGTAAGCATATTTTAGTATTTTACTGTAATGAAATGAAGTATTGTTTTTGCTACATCTTTGTATGTATGGTTGTATCTGTAATTTGTTGTGTTCCTGTTTAAATCTAGATCAGTGGTATCAAAGCAGTCTGCTCTTTCTCTATCTTTCTTTGCATGTCCCCAACAAGGTTGGGATATAAAAAGTTAGGTCTTAAACTGGTCAAACCTTTGCAAGACCAGCCTCACAAATCTTGACGGCCTCCCATGCTGGATGAAAAGAAAGATGAGAGGGCAAGAGAACCTACTAAAATCTTGCTCGAAGAGGCCCTCGAGTGACAAAGGAACGCAATGATTGACAACTTTGCCCAGATCCTTCAGCGGCTACCAAGGGGTGACACATCTATTTCCAGCTGCTACTCTGGAAGCACCACACCCTTTAAGGTACAAGTTAAGTTTGACATTCCCATATTTGAGGGTCAGATAGATGCAGACATCGTAGATAAATGGTTAAATCTGCTAGAAGGGTATTTTTTTGTTCATGATTTTTCTGGTCAGGAAAAGACTAATTTCGCTCTTCTCAAAGCTGCCCCCCACGTCAAGGACTGGTGGGAAACCTACTGCAAGTAGAAGGATAAAAGTACGGCCTCACTGTTTTCAACCGCACCCACTTGGAATTCATTCTGGGTTGCCATCAAGGAGCAGTACTACCCTTTCGGAAGCTATGACAATCAATACATAAAGTGGACCACGTTGTGGCACGGATGGGACCAAGATGTGCTGAAGTTTACCAATATTTTCCATACCCTTCGCACAAAGTTGGGTATCAAGGATTCAGAGCAGCATTTGGTACTCAAATACCGCAGCTGCCTGCACAGGTACATCCAAGATGAAACAGAATTCTGGAACATCTCCTCGCTCAGCATGACATACCAATATGCTGTCAAGATTGAGAAAATGTTTAAATAGAAGAAGCGAGACATTGTATCTGTGAATCTGAAGCAAGGGAAAGGTGCCCCCAAACTGTAGAATGAAAGAGAAAGCCAAGGCGGGGCGGCCCAAGACAACCCGCCAAAGCTGCAAGCAAAGAACAGTGCCGTGAAGCCGAAAAAGGACATGGGAAAGTGGTGTGAGTTCCATAAGAGCTCCACTCACAGCACAAGTGAGTGTCGGGCCAAGCTAAAGGTTTCAAAATCAGATGCATGTTTCGACTCTGAGTTAGAACCCAACAAGGGGAATGACAAAGGTAAGCAGATTATTGATGCAGAGCCCAACACTACCATTACCACCACAAAGATCCAGAAGGAGGAACCCGAAGATCCAAAGGAGGAGGAGCACCTCTTCCACTCCTAGATGTGGGTAAAGGGCTTCCCGCTATAGTTCATTGTCGACAGCGGGAGCCAAAAGAACCTCGTTTCGTTAGAGGTCGTGAAGTGGCTAGGTTTACCAACCACAACACGTCCACAACCGTACACCATTGGGTGGCTTCACAAAGGACGGGAACTTCGCATGAGCTAGTAGTGTCACCTTCCATACAACATCAAGCCCTTCACGGATGAGGTATTGTGTGATGTTGCCCCCCTTTATGTTTGTGATGTATTATTAGGCCAACCATACTTGTGGAAGCGACATGTTGTGTGCATGTGATGTGCACTTGGCTTTATTTAGTTAACTCGAGTGTTTACATGTGGTGTGCACTTGACTTTAGTTAATTAACTTGAGTGATTACATGTGGTTTGCACTTGGCTTTAGTTAGTTAACTCTAGTGCTTGCATGTGGTGCATGTACACATTAACAGAACATAAAGCACACCTAGCTTAAGTTAGCTTTAATTATCCATAGTTATTGCATGTACAACTAAGCTTAACTTAGTTTCCTTATGTATTGATTCTAAAATTAATATTGAGTAATCAAATTCATTCTCTGTTCCAATTTTCTTTTTTCAATTCTTGTGAATTTTTGCAATTATTCTTCAACTAGATCCTTATCTGTGCTCTAATAATTTTACAGGCTTCTCTAAATGTTTAAACCCCCCCATATTTCACTATTCTCTTATAAAGTGGTGGGTCGTTCCAACAATGCCAAATCATAGCCTCTGCTCCAACTTCCCTTAAACCCTTCTATATTTTACACTTCTCTTACAGTGTAGTCGGTCATTCCAACGGTGCTTTATCACCCCCAATTCCCTTATTTTCCTACAATACTCACTACTTACAGTCGATACTCAGCCAAGGATATTTCATATTTCTTAGTTCAGTTGGAGGTTGTAGGCTTTTGGTTGGACAATAGGCTCAAACCAATTCTTTTTTAGTTAGAGTTCTAGGTTTCCAATGTAGTTTCAAGGGATTCTCTTCAGTCATAGGTTTTTTCCTTTTGTCGTCTTTTTGTTTTATTTTTAATTTTTAAATTTATGGTTTAAAAATTAAAATTCAAATATGGAATCTCCCAATAATTAATATTTTAGATTCCATCTCCTCAATCTGAAATGAGACCAACTCGAAATACAATTTCTAAGTCTATTGAAAATTCAGTTCCAATGCCATGAATGTGAAGAAGTCTTTGTTGCAGTTTGTCAAGAAAGTTACTCAAAACAAGAAGAAAAATAGTGGTGATTCACAACAATGGTTACACAATCTTTGCAACCATTCATTTTAAGGACAGGTAGACTAGAGTTTGACATTATTTACTAAGTATTCCAAGAGATGGAGTAAAAATATGCACCTGCTCATTGGAAAAATTAATGGAAATGACTAAACTTCACATGGCTTCCACAGGTGGTACTACTACTATAGAGACAGTGGAGGAGGACAATTATGTTATTTTTAATAAACCCTAAATTCTAGAGTCAATGGAACCCTCTCAAAGAGAAACCAATGACTATAATCAAGCCGATTCAAGGGGGGTTCTCATAAAGAACTTTCAAGCAAGAAAGCTACTATGATAGAGATGTTCAACACACAATGCAAGGATGAGGCAAAGGCTGTAGTGGCTGAAGTTTTCATTGCAAATTGAATATCATCTAATGCCACCCATTCTCCTCTCTACAAAGAGATGATGAGAAAAGTAATCACTGCTAGCCCATTATTTCAACCCCTTGGTTACAATAAAATGAGGACAACCTTGTTAGATAGAGGAGTCTCAAGGATGAATGGGTTGATATAAGGCCTTAGAAAATCATGGGTTCTTTGTGGGTATTCAGTTGTCATATATGGTAGGAAAAATATTAAACAAAGACCTTTGTTGAACATCATTATCTCCTCTCCAAGTGGGCCCTATTTCTAAAGGGAAATTGATTGTACTAGAAAGATGAAGTTTGTGGTTTTCTAGTTTGAGGTACTGAAGGACACAATTAAAGAGATTGATCCTATAAATGTCGTTCACGTTATCATTGATGTTGCTCCAATTTGTAGGTCTGTGGGGATAATGATTCAAAGAAGGCATCAACACATATTTTGGACTCCTGGTTGTGTGCAATACTTTAAATAATGCACTCAAAGAAATTGGGAAAATTCATTGGATCACCTATATTATTTTGAATGTAAAAGAGATACAAATGTTCATTTACAACTAATTCATGCCCCTCTAGTGATTTGAAATATTTATTAAAAAAAATTAGTTCTTGAAAGCACCAAATACAAAGTATGCCACCTACTTTATTTTTCTTGATCATATGTTAGAGGTGCAATAGGCCTTAAGAGCCACTGTTATTATTTCTAAGTGGTCTGCATCAAAAATAGATTAGGGAAAGAAGGTAAGAAAAATGCTTTTGAATGATGATTGGTGGGTTGATGTGAAATACATTCTCTTTCACCTCTCTAATAGTGCATCTAATTAAGTATGCAGATTTAGATTCCCCTAACCTTGTGGAAATCTATGAGTGAATTGATGGCATGATTGGACAAGTCAAGTCCATGATGCATCAAAGGGACTCCTCTTTGGATTCTTTTAATGAAATCCAAAAACTAATTGAAAAGAGATGGAACAAGTTGAACACACCTCTTATATGGTTGTTTATGCGGCTAACCCGAAGTAGTATAAGGAGAGGGAAGGTAGAATGGAACCAATAGATGATTCAGAGATGAAACAAGGGTTTATTAAATAACATACAAAATAGACATACAATGAAACAAGCAACCATAGTTCAAGAACAATTTCTTGACTTCACAATGCTTAATAGCCCCACTTTCTCTAATGTGAAAGCAAGATTTGTTGGGTATGGCACAAAGAAGTCCCAGTGGATTGTGGAGAACATATGGAAACAAAGCTCCATAAATATGCACTCTGAGAAGGCCTTTACTATCTCAAGTTTCTATTTCCTTAGCTGCAAAAAGGAACTAGTCCACATATAGATACATCCACTCTATTAAGAGAAACAAGCTAACCTCTAAGAGAGCATAGAACTATTTTATGTGTATAGTAGTCTTGGCCTTCTTACCAAGAAATTACTAGAGTATTTATAGGAACTAGCCCCATAATGGGATATATGTCCAAAGTATGCTTTTGAAATTGATGATGAGGAAGAAGGAAGTGAAGCTCATGCGTTCTTGGATAGGATTAATGCAAAATATCTGAATTAATGAGTAGCTTTAGCCTTCATGCTTATATGGGAATTGAGTTAGAGACTTTCTTTTTTGTTATTTTGAGCCATTTCACCATTTGGAACCCATACTATGCATTATTTTTTGCTATCATGCATGCTTTTCTTCTCTTTGGAATCTAGATATGTTATCTACTAAATTATTATTAAACCTTATTTTACTCCCAATTCTAGTATTCTTAACCACTTCTAGTTCTTGTGATTGTCCAATGTTTAAATAATAAATTTTATTTTCTATTTAAATTTAGAAATGGTTCATGTATAATGCAATGTTGAAAGTTTTTAAGTTGTAATTTTTTGTTATTGTGAAATTTGAATTTTGAAGTTATCGTCGTTTTTCTTTACAGTGTCTTGTAACATTTGCTCAAATTTCAAAACGTTAAAATTACATTTCTTTGATCTTGAACATTTTTCATTTACCATGGGTGGAAAAAATGCTCAAGGCCAAGCTGGGGGACATAATGTTCAAGACAAGCCACACAAAATGATAATCCCTTGTTGAGATTCATGACACTACTTGAGAATGGACCAAATCTTTCCAAAAAATGGACGTGAAAAATTCTTGGCCACCATTTTAGAGGAACTTTCCAATCAAAATATCATCTTCTATTGGGTGACCAATATCAGTCTAGCATTAAATCATGCATTTGTTGACATGAACAAAAAGATGAAATAACTTGGGCTTATGAAGCTTGCAACTTTAGAATGTAATTAATAGTGCATTTTCTTTATCCTTTTATGAATTTAGACTCTAGAGTTAAACTGTATACTATGTTATAAGACTTTAAGTTTAAACTTCAACTATTTAAAAGTTTTGGACCTTCCAAATGCATGTTTAGTTCTAACTTTTGAGTCTTGACAATGGGAAAATTCTCAAATTCTCAAATTACAACGATGATTAGACAAAAGTATTCATAACTTAATTTTGTGTTTGGTTTCATAATTTCAGTTGAATTTCATTAATTTCAATAAATATGTGGAAGCGTTCAAACAAGACAAAGATTTATTGATAAAACCATAACATGTTTTCAAGGAAACATCCACAGGGCAGGGTATCAGTGTTATTATTGCTCAATAAACAAGATTACATACAATCTTCTCAAATTAGGCTTACAACAACATCAACACACACTTCTATGGCTACATATATTTATATTTAACATGACACTATTACATGCATTACATGCACGCGTTGGATACACTTCCACCATCACATAAAACCTCCACTATTATATAGACTACAAAATATTTACTTGAAATAATTTTTTTTTCTACATTAATATTTTCTCTTTAATTGTTTTCATAATCCCAACAATCTCCACCTTGAAAACAATTTACCTAATACCTTTCCCAAATACATTAATCACCTTTTTCATAAGCTAAGAGAACCCAAACACCACCACAACTTCTGTAACAATATGAATTTCATAAACATATCTACACAATTTTCTTGAGTATAGGCTTTCTTAAGAGTTACTACACCTCCATCAATAATTTGTATTACAAAATCATATTTAATATCAATATGCTTAGCCATACTACCATACGATGGATTGGTATCTAAATGGATGGCAATTTGACTACATTTACATTGTCTTGCATTCTTCCAAACTCGCCCAAAATACACTTTAGCCAAATTTCTTCCTTGGGTGCATGCGAGACAACAATATGCTCTGTCTCGATAGTGGATAAAGCAACTATTTGTTGAAGCTTTAACATTCAATTAATAGATCCTCTTGCAAGAGAAAAAGCATAACCTAAAGTAGATCTTCTCTTGTCAAAATTACCTACAAGATTTGAATCAACAAAACCACAAACATAATCGCTCCAATAGTTAAAAGTGATGCAATAATAATTTGTGCCTCTATGATATTGAAGCACCCATTCCAATGCTTTCCAATCCTCTCTACCTTGATTTTCATGTATCGACAGAAAAATTCAATTGCAAGTGAAATATCTGGTTGAGTACATACCATCACATATATTAAACTTCATACTACGCTAACATACGGTACGCAAGACATATAATCCTTTTCTTCTTTACTACCAGGGATTGAACAAAGCTTCAAATAGGAAGCCAAAGGGATATTTACTAGTTTCATATTCTTCATATTGACTTTCAGTAGGATTTTTCTTCCCATACTTATGTTGTGATAACTTGAGCTTACCATTTTTCATGTCTCTGTGTATTTCTATGCCCAAAATTTGTTTCGCTGATCTTATATCCTTCATATAAAAAGTCCTAGTTAATTGAGCCTTTAACCTATTGATCTCACTCATACTTTTTCTTGCAACACACATATGGTCAAAAAATCACATCAAGACAAAGAATATACATTCAAATTTCTTTGAAGTAAACACAATGGATATGCTTACTTCTAGTATAACTTTGGGTTGCCATGAAGGAATCAAACTTCTCATACCATTGTTTGGGAGATTGCTTCAAGTTGTGCAATGACTTCTTGAGCTTGCAAACAAACCTTCCTTTTCAATGTTGAAAAAATCATTCTAGTTGTTCCCTGTATATTTCCTCATATAAATCTCCATGTAAAAATGTTGTGCTAACATCTACCTGCTCTAACTTTAGATCAAGTAAAGAAACTAGTTTTGATACAATATGAAAAGAAACAAGCTTAACAACTAGTGAAAAGAGTTCATGGAAATCAATACCTTCCATCTGAGAATACCCTTGTGCTACCAAGCTAGCTTTGTATCTTTCAACCTTACTATCAACACCCTTTTTTAGTTTGTAGACCCATCATCTACACCCAACAACTTTTCTATCCTTTGGAAGTTCTATTAGGTCCAATGTTTTGTTTCTTTCCACGGAAACCATTTCTTTTTTCATTGCTATTTTTCATTTAGCACTCTCAATGTCCTCTATTTCTTCCCGATAACAAGAAGGCTCCCCATCATTAGTAATCAAAGCAATAGATGGAACATAATCATTATAGCTTTTGGGGAGGATTTTGTCCCATGTAGATCTCCTTAGTGTTTCTCATGGTATTTGCAAATTTTCCTGAATATTTTCTATGTCCTCAAATTCTTTTGATCAAAAGCTTCTTCTTGCTTCCTAGTTTCTATAAATGGTTGAGTCCCCAACTAAACCTATTGCTTTTGTGGTACTTGTTCCGATTTCATATCAACTTCTACAATGTCTAATTTTATAAAGGGGGATTCAGCGAATATTACATCTCTACTAATGATGATTTTGTGGGCAATAAGATCCCATAATCTATATCCATTAATTACATCAACATAGCTAACAAATGTATCCTTCTTTGATCTAGACTCTAACTTAGAACATTCATTTTTAGGAGTAAGAGCATAAGCTCCACAACTATTTTTTTTAAACTTGAGTAATCACAAGGATTATCTATTGATACTTCTTCAATAATCTTATAGTCTATGGTAATTGATGTCGATTGATTTAGCAAATAGAAAGTTATAGTGATTGCTTTTTCCCATAACTCTTACTACAAATTGACATTATTAACCATGCTCCTTGCTTTCTCTAGAAGACCCATAGTCATGCATTTTTCTATGCAAGGAGTGTATATTGTAATTTTCTTCCTTTTGATCCCAACATCTTTGCAATATTTTTCAAATTCAAAATATGTTAACTTGCCTCCAATATCTATTCTTAACATTTGGTTGACTTGCTAGTTCTCTTTTTATTCAAAACTATAAATTGTTTAAATACATTAAGCACATTAGCTTTCCATTTTAAAACATAGACCCACAGCTTTCTAGAATAGTAATCTATAAATGTTGCAAAGTATGATGATCCTTCCAAAGAAACTCTAGGGCATGATCCCCAAACATCTGAATGGATATAATCTAGAATGTCCTTACTTGTATGACTACCTATTTTGAAACTTTGTTTACAATACTTTTGAAAAATACAATATTTCCATAAATACACATTCAAAGATTTAAATTTGGAAGTAACTTGCAGTTAATCAATATCTTTAGATTTTTCGTTCATATGACTCAAAAATTGATGCCATAAATGGGTAGATTAATTTTCACTCTCAGATATCACTACTACTCCATTTATTTTAGTACTTTCTTTTAGCTTGTAAACATTCCCAAACTTTTTAGCCTTCATAACCACCAAAGCATCTTTAGGCACTTTCAAGATCCACCTTGACATCTGCATTTATAACCTCTAGAATCCAAAATTGCCAAGAAAATTAAATTATTTTTGTGTTAAGATACACGTCTTATCTCTATCAATGTCCTTACAATAACATTGAACATTTTAATATTAATGATTCCATCTGCAAAAATTTTAATGAGAAACATTATTTCCCATGAGAACAATACCACCATCGGCATCTTGATAATAAGAAAACCAATTCCTATGTTCACACATGTGATGTGAATTACCATAATATAATAACCATTGTTCATAGTATTTCGGGACATCGAAAATAGATAAATTTAATCAACTATACGTGTTTCCACCAGATTTGATTCTATTTTGAAGTCTTCCTTTTGATTCCTACTTCTTCCAACAATATTTCTTGAGATGCCCTATTTATTGGAGTATCAACATTTGAGTTTACCCTTTTTCCTTTTGATTTAGATCTTGATGTACCTCTTGAAATTTCCCCTTTCTCTTTAGATCAACCCCTAGCTAACACTACTTTTGGTGTAGAGGTTTTTGTACTTGATTTCCTCCACACCTCCTCAAACCAAAATTCAGCGAATTTTTATGTGGACATAGGTGATTTGAAGCACCATAATCTAATAACTATTATTCATAGTATTGTGGAACATTAAAAATAGATAAAACTTCATAAACCATGCTTGAACTTACTTCAACCACATTTACTTCCTTTTTGGAGTCTACCTTGGATTTTTGCCTCTTCCCACAATCTTTCTTGAGATGTATTGAATTATTGTAGTACCAACATTTTAGTTTACCCTTTTGGCCTTTTGACTTAGATATTGATGTACCATTTAACTTCTCCCCCTTTTCTTTGGATCAACGCCTAGCTACCATTGCTTGTGATGTGGACGTTCCTATACTAGATTTCCTCCACACCTCCTAAGACAACAATGCTTCCATAACATAATCATAATCAAGAGTATTTGTTGTGCTAAAGCTAATAGAAGTGACTATGTAGACCAAAGATTTAGAAAACAAACAAAATAATGTGGCCACCTTATCTTCATCATCAATTTTTACATCCATATTATTTAAGTGGCACATAAGAATATTGAAAACATTTCAATGATCGTCTATTTTGGTACATTCTTTCATTCATAAACTATAAATTTCATTCCTAGAGTATATTTGGTTTTTCAAGCATTTTGTCACATAAAGGCGCGCCACTCTACTCCATAAGCTCGATGTTGTTTTCTCTCCAATAATATTGAAAATAACATCATTTGCAAAACACAACAGAATGGTGGTAAGAACTCTTCCATCCATATCTTCCCAATGCTCATTTATCATACCTGGAGATTTTTTTTTCTCTTCCATCAAATGATTTAACCAGTCCTTGTTGCACCAATAAATCCCAAATCTTGAGCTTCCATAACTCAAAGTTATTCTTTAAAATCATCCAACTTCTCCACAATGAATTTTACAATTGTTATCTTCGCCATTGACCCTACAAATAACATCACTCCAAATCAAACTGTGTGTATGAATTCAAGAATTTGGAATTAAAATATATATATATATATATATATATATACCTCCACCAAAACAATAGACTAGTCTCCATGGCCTCCGCTAGATCCAAATCAAACTATGTGTGTATGATTCAAGAATTGGAATTAATATATATATATATATATATATATATACACCTCCAAAAAAACAATAGACGAGTCTCCATGGCCTCCACTAGATTGACTCAGCCTCTAACAAAAAATTAGGCAACCCTCCACTAAATCAAAAAATATATATTTATATCTACACAAAAATGGGCGCCATGATCTCTATAAAGTCTAATTCAGTTTGATAGAACTTGGCCCCTTTTGTTCATTGTTCAAAATCCTCTATACAGTGGCAAATTCTCCTTAAATTTGGGTTGACCACTACACCACACATACCTCCAACAACAAAACCTTGTCCTTCACAACCTACACCAAAGAAATACTTCCTCAAAGAGATATCCATGTGTCATTTCCTCCACATAGACGAATGTGTTTAGACAACAAGAAGCGTTTACTTTCAATTTCTATTGCAACCACCAAAAAATACGGCCAAACAAACCTTTAAATGTAGACAAATTCACTGCTTGACAGGTTTCCTCTACACGTGGACAACCTCACTTCTCGACGGTTAGGGTTTCCTATGCGCACAAATTTTTGCTAGACAACCACCGGTAAACATGCAAGTCTCCACCAAATGTGCACAAATAGAGTAATGATTGCCCCATTGTGTTGCAAGACTATCAAGTCATGGCTCTTCCTTTATGCAAAGAGACTTATGATTTACAACCTTTCACATCCCTTTTCACTTGACTCTAATACCATTTATTGGTATCCAAAACCCTACATACAAGTGGAATTGCAACACCAAATTAAATAAAAATAAATAAATAAAAAATAAAGTAAAAGTTTATACGATAAAACCTTGAGAGCGTATCCAAAAAAACATCCACAAGACGAGACAAGGTATTGATATTTTTATTGCTCTAAGAAAAAATATTACAAGCTTCTTAGATCAAATTTATAATAAAACCAATAATAAAACCAACACACTTCTAGGGCTACATAGATGTATCTTTAGGATGGTTGTGAACTGCAACCATCACATAAACATCCACCATTACACAAATTACCAAATATACACGTGAAATAAATTTGGAATTTACTTTAATGGGGTTCTTGATTCCAATTGTTTTTAAATTTCTATTTCTTCTAGAATTAGATTTGATTTGTATGAAGAAGGTTATTTCAAGCAAGCCCAACCAAGTTCCCAGATCAGGATATGGAATTCTCGAAATGGCCATTGTAGAACTCCCAAGAAAGGGTGAGAACGTGGTGCCTAAGCCAGATTTAGTCACCATGTCAAAATAATTCCTCAAAATTATATGAGATGATGTCTAAATTTAGACATAAAACATACCTTCAAAGTCATTGCTTACTTTGTGCTAAATTGAAAGAATCTGCATAAACAGAACAACTTTAAAAAAAAAAAAAAAATGTTTCAGAAGACCGTATCAATGTTGTTAACTCTAGATCAACTTGTTCAAAGATTCTCAAAAAGGGATTTATAGATCAGAATGAACTTCAAGTTTTATCTTGATTCAAAATATCTTTATGTTGCATGCAGTTTCATTCACAGTGGTCTCATCTAGGAGGAAAGACCTGGTCTCTATACTACTGTCTTCAGGGGACAATTTATAATAATGTAAAGTATTCTCAAATAAAAACCACTATAACAGAAAAACTTGGAAGAAGATAACATATGTTTCGAAATTGTGGCGCATATATCATAAATTAGCAAAGACTGAAGGACTGTTCTGACTGCTTGCCTGCTGCTAACCGAATTGGCAGTAGCTTGTGAGTTTTCAACTACTTCCTTTCTGGGTGAACAAACTGCGTAATCTAATTATCTATGGGATGGCCGGTGGGAATGGGATTTGGGGAAAAAAATCATAATGTTTTTACTGTGATATCATGTAAATTGAGGATACCATGTTCTTTTCTATTGATGATTAAAGAGTGCTCGGTGTAATAGTTATCAAGTTCGAATTTGGATTTGAATATGACATGGTACAAAAATAATTAGATTTATTAGATTTAAAAAAATTCAATTAGGAAAAAATTAGCCAGCATATTTTAAAAAACTGATATATATGTTTTAAAATCTATTAAATCTATTTTTAACTTGAGTGATGATGCTTGTTGCTTTAGCTTTCTCTAGTGACTATTGTCTTTCCGTAAGGAGTGAGGAATATTTAGCCAACCAGAAAGCTCTATTAAATCAATTTCCTCAGCTTTGAGATCGGTTGGAAATGGTAAATACACTTACATGCAGTGGAATTTAATAAAATTTATATTAAGAGTGTGATTTAGTTTGAGTCAGTGTGAGTTAGTTTGAGTTCAATTTATATTTAGAAAAGTCTGATTTAGTGTGAGTTTGTATGAACAAATTAGCCGGAGTTGAGTCAATCTTAATTAGAGTTTGCAAGATGCCATATTTGGTAAGTTAGGCTTTTATATACTTGTGGTTAGGTCATTGTGCGAAAGCCAAGAGCCGAAACTCCCTGGTTGGTTGTATGTGAGAAAGTTTTATGAATCAAAGTTCTTTTGTGTGTTTATTGTGCTTCCCAGGGTTACTTGGGAGCGGGAGCGAAAACGGGTGTGGGGGCGACATTTTTAGAAGCTCCTAGTTTGGGAGTGAATCCCAGAGCATATATATATATATAATATATATAATATATATATATATATATTGATACATATATGTCAACAAAAACATGTAGAATGATGAATTAGATATAAAAAACATAGAAAAAAAATTGAACCATATAACAACAATCATATAGAAGTTATAATCTTCATCAACCACGTCGACAGGTTAGTAACATACAACATATTGACTCTCATGCATCATGATTCATCAATCTTAAAGTTTCAAATTCAAGCTTTCAAAATTGAAAATTCAATATATAATATTTATCATCATTGATCACCAAAGTTGTAATTGTAAGCTAAGTTTAACCATTACAACAAATAATATCTAACATGAAATGAAATGAAATGAAACGAATTTTACAAAGAATCATATTCATAATTCATTACCAATGAGTTATAATTGCCAACTTCAAACTTAAATTGTCATATATTGTTTAGAAAAATATCATAATAAACATGAAAGAGTCAAGAGTTATAAAAACTACTAGAAACTACGAAAGACAAGTAAATCTATCATCTACATCTTCATCTTGCCACCACGAATAATGTCTAATTTTTTTAGAGGTGGTGGTGGTCTTCTAGGAGTCTCCTCCCGCACAGACCCATGACCAAAACCAGAAGGCACATGCCCTCCACGTGAGGATGTACATGGAGGCGGTGACAACAAAGGAACGAAACTCAAAACTCGAGCATTGCGCTACTGGATGGTGGGAGTGGCATGGTTGTTGCTTCATCTTCCTCTCTCATAAGTTCTGCTTCCAATTCTTCAAGATGTATAGTTCCATCCTCCAAATTATGATCTTTTGGGTGGTTGTCCCAAATTTTATATGTTGGATCCTCATAAGCCCGATCATAGTAATGACTCAACAAGTTCAAGTTGTAGTGCACATAAACCAAGCTTTCTGCCTGGTTTTCATTGAGTCTGTCTCTTCTCACATTATGTATGAACTTGTAGGTGCTCCAATACCTCTTTGCAGAAGAAGTATTTACAACCTGTGAGAGAACTTTTTTTGCCAATTTTGGCAAAAGTCTCTGGCCGCCATATGCTTCCCACCATGTGAGAGCATCAAATCTGTCTCTATCTTCCATTGCATGGAAGGAAACAAACAAACCAATGCAACTGAAGTATCTTCCTAATTCAAGACGCAGATTAGCACATTCCTCCTTGTCAGGTATCAACTTGTCTAATGCTTGCAAATATCCTGTAGATATCTCTTCATCTATATGGGGTTTGACCCTAACCCCCCCCTGGTGTAGGTTGGCCCAACCAAGATGCAGAGTAGAATTTTTGCGTAAGGATATATGCCAAGGCATGTAGTGGAACATTAAGTTTATCCCACCGTGTACACACACAATTGTGAATCAGTGTATACAAGTTGGGATCATCTTTCTGAACAATATCTTTTATTTGCCCCAACATGGTATCCATGTACTCATACACCTCCCCAATCATCCCTGTCAGGTATCAACTTGTTTAATGCTTGCAAATATCCTGTAGATACCTCTTCATCTATATGGGGTTTGACCCTAACCCCACCCCTGGTGCAAGTTGGCCCAACCAAGATGCAGAGTAGAATTTTGGCGTAAGGATATATGCCAAGGCATGTAGTAGAACATTAAGTTTATCCCACCGTGTACACACACAATTGTGAATCAGTGTATACAAGTTGGGATCATCTTTCTGAACAATATCTTTTATTTGCCCCAATATGATATCCATCTACTCATACACCTCCCCAATCACTAGTTTATCTATATTTGCAAACCGAATCATGTGATAAATGGGCTTGATGAATTCCAATACTTGCCTCACGCGTGCCCAAAATTGACCATCAAGAGCAGTCTCCTCCACCTGTTCAAAACCTTGTCTGTCAGTTGCATTTGTAGCCCTTTCCTTTAATACCTGCCAGTGTGGACTTGATACCATGCTAGCCAATGACTCTCTTACCTTCAAAAGACACCTAAAGTTAAGGTAATAGCTACCAAATCTAGTCTTCGCAATCTTCAACAACTCCATTTTTGAGTGACTGCGGAAAAGGCCATGGGTATTGCTATGATTTGTAATAAATTTTATCATTTCTTTGCCTCTCTTGTACAAATCACCAATCCATTTGTATTGTTGGTTTTTGTTCTTAATAATATCATGCATCAAAAGTTTCATTGTGTGAACCAAACAACCAAACGAAAATATGTTGGGGTATTTATCCTCAATAATTGCTCCCTCTACCTTACAATTAAGAGCATTATTAGTGATGACTTGGATGACATTGTATGGCCCAATATGGTCAATTATTTCAAGTAATGGTTCTGCAATGTTGATGTCGATCTTGAACTTGTCTAAGTAATCATACGCTAAAAGAAAGATGGCACCACTTACAGACACAACAAGAACACTTATCAATGGCTTGCCTTTTACATTTGTCCATCCATCAAATACAATGCACACCCCATGCTCAGTCCAAGAATTTGTCATTCTCCTTAAAGAATGTGATATTTTTTCTTTTTCATGATCAAGTCCAACGGTTCTAGCCTTGTCATACCCAGGGATCTTGTATCCTTTAGGGGCATCATTTATGGCAGAAACCATTTCATGCCAATAAGGTGAACAAAGAACACTAAATGGTATCCCACATGCATAGAGAAACCTATAAAATTTTGAATCCACATCATTCCTACACCCTTCATCAAGGAAATCTAATATGGTTCTACACCTTAAAGAGATGTTTGGTGACCCTTTGCCTCCATATCCACTGCCATGGGAGGATGTTGAAGGAGTTCTTTGTGCATGTGATTGTGAACTTGGTTCAAATAAACCCTTTGATTGTTTAGATTTGTATTTGGCTTCCTCCTTTTCCCTTATGTATTTGGCTCTATCTGCTGCTGACACACCTATACAAGTTTTGATTCCTATTTGTTTATCTCCATCCCATGGCTTTTTCCCGCAGAGGTGCTTCTTGGCAGGGGTGTATGAACCTGTGTAATTATTGTTGCAATGGGGGCAATGAAATTTAGTGGTTCCACCCCCTTTCCCTGCTTCAGGCCTATTAACATATTTCCACAAAGCTGACTCATGTCCACTCTCCTCCAGATCCTCCTCACCAAGGTACTCCTCTCCAGGGTTTTCATCAAATCCACTATAACCCACTTCTTCATCCCCTTCTTCATTTTCAACCCTCCTTTTTCTACTCTCCAACACCATAATAATAAAAAAGGAACCAAGAAGAAGAAAATGCCAAGCAATATAACCATGATGTTTGAAATTTGAAGTTTTGAATCTGCAAAAAAAATGGAATGGGAATGGGAATGGGAAATAGACAAAAAAAATTATTCATTTATTTAGGAATGAAGATAAAAAAAAAAAAAATTGCTAGATTAGAGAGTAGATCCTACCACTTTGGCCTCCAATCTCCATTGCAAGCTCTTGCAAGCTCTTCAATCTCCCCTTAGATGCCTCTCCTTGCTCCAAATTATCTCTTGCTCTCTCTCACTAATGAAATGAATAATGAGAGGGAGAGGGTTTATTTATTCCCCCCCCCTCTCCTCCTCCCTCCCTCCCTTTTCCCCCTGCCTCCCCTTCCTTCTCTCCACATCGTTGTCGCCTCTCCCTCCTGCACAGTTGTCGCTCTCTGCTGGACGGAAGAAATTTTTCCAACTCAAGAGCAATTTCTCCTTAACCGCTCCCTGGTTGGAAAAATCGCTCTTAGAGTGACGTGAGCGACACTCCCTCCATCGCTCCCAAAAAAAACCACAAAGAAAATTTTTTAGGTCAGGAGCGATTTCAGGAGCGCCCTCCTAACCCGCTCTTGAGTTGCTCTCGCCCGATGCATGGATTGGGAGCGGGATCGAGGGGGGGGGGTGCTCTCTCGCAAACCTAGTGTTTTCGCTCTTCTGCCTATCTATTAAATTCATATCAAAGTGAGGTTTTATTCTTAGTATATTAGTCTCGACATCGTCTATGCTTATTCATGTGACAGTGGTAGAAGTTGGCGGCAAGCGGTGGAGCCGGCAGGAGTAGTTGAAGAAATAATGGCAGATTGTTGTAGAATCTACTGCTATCTACATGTATAGTTTTCATGTTTGTGAATGAAATGAGCAATCTCACTTCGATGAGTCTTCCCAGTTCCATCAACTAGTATCAGAGCTCATGGTTGGGAGGCTAGAAGCAGAGTGAGTCTCCAAGTGTCGTGAGGAAGATTTGCTATGTGTGTTAACCATGGAAATGTGCAACAACAAAGGAGGCAAGGAAGTTGGTTCAGGAGTTTATTCCTCTTTGAGGGTCATTGTTTAAGATTTGAAAAAGAGAGAGTGGTGCTGGATGTTGGAGGAATCTCCTACCTTCACGTTGACTCATGGTGCGGTGACTGGAAAGAAGTGTGGCGATGCCTGCACACTTGGAGAAGAGTTGTGTGCTCTAGAGGAGGACGCAAAGAGCTATGTGCTCTGGAAGAGGATGCTAGTAAAACTGTTGTGTAACAGTCGAGCCTCCTGAACAAGCAAGAAGATGTCATCGCTCGTAAATGTGATAGAGGATGTGATATTGAATATTTACTGGTGCATATTAACTGGAAGCACTCACATTTGTGGCAAAAATTGCAACCAGAAAATTGTGTATGATAACTACAGTTGTATTTGCAATTTTCCCCTTAATGGCAGCAGAGCAACAAGCAGTGAGAGGAGTGGTCCATAGGAGGGCCGAGTCAGACATTACCGAAGGTGGCTATGCTTCTAAGTGTAGGCGGGATGCTTTCACACATCATCATCAATCTCCTTGTGGGCATTCATTTTGTGTCGTGGCTTGGATTTGCAGCAAACCAAGTGAGAAAGTTGAGTGCGACGGAAGTAGAACGTAAAGCCTACCTTGGACCTGTATCGTGTTTGTCTATCTCAACGTTGAGGTGTTTTGCAGACAGTGGAAGAGGCACTGAGACGTCATGAAGGTGTTGGGTAGCCCAGAGATTGTGGACGCTACATCGACACTGTTGTATGAGCGTGAAGGATCCTAGAAGCTGAGAAATTCCCACGAAGAGAGTCGGTGAGTCAGTCGAGGGCATGTGAAGCACATAGAGAAATGATTTCGTTCGTTGATTTCTCAAGCCGTGTGAGTTGTTACAAAATTGTGTAAAGCCCAAGCTACCTAGCATCGTGGAGCTTGGAAGATGCAGATGATGTTTGGATTTAGAGTGTTAGACTGCTACAGAAAAGGAGATCTAGAGACCATGAGGAAGCCTAAGAAGCACTTCCACTGGGTGTGGAAGGAGCTGGAATATGGGATGAAATTGGCCCGAGATGACCGAGGGGCAGACCCACTAGTCCCAGAAACGAGATGAAGCCGCCATTATTATAAGCTGTGATAGCCCATGCTCTCCGTGCGAATGTGATCGATATCTCCAATGGTTGTGATATGGGAGAAAACATGGCTACCTTTGCCCATAGAAGACAACGGGGAATCTGTGTGAGGTCGGTGTGTATGGTTAGTGAATTTCTCTGCATGTGTGGAGCGTGAGTCACTGACTAAGCCTAGGGGTGTGTGAGCTCAGAGCCAGATTTCTAAGCTCGATGGTGTGCAAAGTGGTGAGCTCTATGTTGTGAGGAGCCCAAGGAGGGCTTGGTGGTTATGAATGGCAAGTGGAGTACGTCCTGTCGTTGACACTATTGGAGAGCATAGATCCAGTGAAGTGTTGGAAGATAGGAGTGTTTGCAACTGAGTGTCTGCTGAAGAAGGTTGTGTCGACCATGACTCCTATGTTGCGCAGATAAATCCAATGGAGTGTTGGCATATAGAAGTGTTTGCAACTGAGTGTCCGCTGATGAAGATTGTGTCAACCGTGAGGTTTGTGTGGTGCAGAAAGTGATCTAGTGGAGTGTTGGTAGATAAGAGTGTCTGCAACTGAGTGTCTACTAATGAATATTGTGTCAACTGTGACGCCTATGTGGCATAGATCCAATGGAGTGTCTACAACCGAGTGTTTGCAGATAAGAGTGTCTGCAACTGAGTGTTCGCTGATGAAGACCGTGACGCCTGTGTGGTGTAGATCGCAGAGAATATCTAGTGGAGTGTTAGCAGATAGGAATGTCTGCAACACCATTTCCACTAAAGAGAGTTGTGCTGTATGAAATCAACAGCAAAAATGATAACCCCCTTATCAAGTTTTGTTTATGTACTGTTGTAAGCCTTAGTTGAGATTGAGACCAGCAGGAACCTTAAAGTTTAGGTCATCATGATTAAGGGGAGGTTTGTTACTATATTAATCTCGATGTTGTCTATGCTTGTTCATGTGATGGTGGTAGATGGCAGTTGGCGACAAGTGGTGTAGTCGACAGGACTAGTTGAAGAAATAATGGTAGATTGTTGTAGAATCTAAGGCTATCTACGTGTATAGTTTTCATGTTTGTGAATGAAATGATCAAGCTCACTTCGGTGAGTCTTCCCAGTTCCATCATTTATAGAGTCAAGAGAGAGCTAAGAGAAAGTAGATCCACAACAATTTGTGAGATATTTTTTTTCTATTCATTGAAATATTAACACCCTATAAATTGTAGACAAATTGTTATAACGTAGGAGGGTTGAAAGAGAAGTCGAGTTACAAGTCAAAAAGTTATACAGTTTTACACATAGGTGAGTCCACTGTGTCATTGGATGCTCTAAGGCGGCCATTCCTAGTCATAAAGAGTGTTAACACACAACCCTAGTATGTTCTATAACTTGTTAATCTTCCCATGGGTAAAATGTTTTCATTTTTGTTTTGCCAAAAGGTTTGTTAAGGACAACCAAAGCCATAAGCTTTGGAAAGGTGTTTATTCAAATTACAAGTGTCTTTTTCTCAAGGCTTGTTCATGAAAGTTCCTTTTTGGTTGGAGATATAAAAGGGTGTTTTAAAGTTTCATTAGTATTAAAAGGGGATCCTATGGTATTAAAAAAATGTTTTTTAAAGTTTTTTTTATTAAAAAAACCGAAGGTGCATAAGTTTATGAAAGGGTTTTATTAAAAGATTTATAAAAGGGTTTTGCAAACTTTTATAAAAGGAGTTGTTGAATAAGATTTTTTTAAAGGTGTTTTTAATATTAAAAGAAATAAAGTGCATATTGAAGATTGTGCACATAAATCCAATGAAGATTGTGCCTTATGGGGGTGCATATTGAAAATCATATTTTTTTCGACAGTGATATAGAAGGAAGCCTCATGCAGTAAGAAAAGTAGATATAAGACAGAAGAAAGACACAAGTCATGGGTTGGAAAGGACGAATCAAGCAACATAAAAGAAGAAATCGAAAAGAAAAGGAAGAGACTGTTGCCATTTTTAGAGAGGTTGAGGCCGCAGCCGAGTAACTGAGAAGTCTAGCAGAAGACGGAGAAGATATTAAGGTTGATTGGTGTAGCGTGAATTTGCTACCTCCTCTTATGTTTACTGGTAAATTTTTTTTGTTTTGGGTTATCAAAATGCAAACTTTTCTTCGAGGTAAAGAGTTAATTCAGTACTAGTCTAATAACCCATATTATGAAGTATGCGATGCTTTAGCATTGGATTTCATAAAACAAACTTTGGATGGGAAATTTCTATACAAGGTAGCAACAGCGACAACTTCCAAGGAAGCGTGGAAGATACTGGAAGCCAAATTTGGTACAAAGGAAACTGACACACAACATCAAGTTATGTCACAATCTATTGAAGAATCAATAGAAAAGTCAACCACAAATCTCAGAGTAGATGATCAAGACTCTAGGAGGACAAAAGAGCTTGGAGAATCCATGCATATGGATGAAGAAGTCATAACAAAGATTGCAAAGAGAGATGTTGAATCCTTTGTGTGTGAAGTAGAGCAAGAACATTTTCGTGTGGATGGTGCAAATGATGGTGAATCCCACTATGACAAAGCTTCGAGTTGTCACTTCACGGAGGTTATAAGTCTCCCGCCCGAGAAGTTTCATTCTCAACCAAACACATGTAGATGATGATTCGAAAGTGAGGTGTGAATTGGTGAATCCAATGGCCACTGATGAATTTTGTAAAGTTGAAATTGTTAATGAGCACATGCATGCTTGGATATCCCATAATAGAGTGGATGAAAATTATATTAACTTTGATAAAGAACAGTTAGCTGATGATGAGTGGCTACACATGATGCAACAGAAAGAAAGCATTGATATGTTGTTATTTGGTGTGAGAAGCCCACTTGTGTCTAGAATACAAGTGGAAGACAACATGTTTGAAGCAACAGAAGTTTGTGAAGAAGTGCAAGAGAAGGAAGAGGAAGAGAAGAAAACTCTCACTGTACACCATAATGAAGAAGTTTTTAACATTGTTTTTGAATATGTAGATGCTCAAAATAGCATTTGAGCAGAAGCCGAAAACAAAGTTATTAATAAGTATGATGTAGATTTGAAGCTCATTAAAGACTGGATTGAGAAGCCAATTGAAAAATTTGATGACCATGTTAAAGCAACAACTGGAATAAAAGAATTAAATGGAATGGTGAACGAGAAAAAAGACAATGATTATGATTTTACATGTAAGCCTCATGATGATCTTGAGTGTGCAAATTACAGGGAAACAAACAGTACCTGATGATGAAAGTGAAGAGAAAGACATGAAAATTTCAAAAGACGAAGAAGAAAGCAGTGAAACAATCTTTCAACAATGGAGTCAAAAAGAGATCATTTTGCTATCAAGAAATAGGACAGAAAGAAGATGAAGAATATGAAGCACAAGAAATAGATCAAATAACAAAGTTTGAAGATGAAGAGTTGTGACAACAATCTATGAGTGAAAGAATTGTTGAAGAGGAAGGTATCGAAGGCATATTCAAAATAAGTACAAGAGAATTCAAAGAAAAATTGCAACAACAGAAAGTGAAGAAATATGGAGCCTACAACATGAAAGCATAACAGAGAATGAAGCAATTTTGAGGATATAGAATTTGGAAGATATGAAAAAAAAATCCAACATTGTAAAATTTTTTTAGTCATTGTAAGCCTAGCAGATACTTAGAAATATGGAGCCTACAACATGAAATCGTAGCAGAGAATGAAACAATTTCGAGGATATAGAATTTGGAAGAAATGAAAAAGAAAATCCAACATTCTAAATTTTTTTAGTCATTGTAAGCCTAGAAAAGACTTAGAACAACATAAATATTTAACCTATGATTAAATCAATTTTGATTCTAAGCCTAGCACACATTGTTGAGTCATGTTTGAGTCATAAGCTCGTAATTAAGGAGGAGTGTTGGAAATAATAATTACTCTTCCATGTTGTGTAATCTATTTTAAGAGTGTGAGTTAATTTTAGTTTAATCTATATTTGAAAAAATCTAATTTAGTGTGAGTTTGCATAAACAAGTTAGTTTAGTCAAATCTAATTGGACTTTGCAAGATTCCATACTTTATAGATTAAAACTTCATATACCCATTAGTTAAGTAATAGTATGAAAGCCAAAAGCTCAGATGTAAAAAAAGTTTTATAAATCAAAATTCTTTTGTGTTTATTGTGTTTTCCCTCCTCTACCTTTCCATCAACCTCTCCCATCATATAATCCTCATTTACTGTAAAACAAATCAATCTTTTACTAATTATTTCACCAAATTGAACGAAACTCACAGATATTTGAATTCTTTTTTACCAATTCAGCCGAATTCCGTAACTATGGCCCATTGTCACTTAAATTTAGTGCTGGGCATAAACACTGGGGCAAAGACCGACCAATAAAAAGGTTGTACATCAAGAACGGATTCATACCATAGTTACCAAGTTCGAATTTGAATTCGGATTAAAATTCGATTCGATACGATAAAAATTCGATGAAAATTTTCTAATTCAGAAAAAATTGGATAGTATACATGATAAAAATTTGAATATATATACTTTATTTTTTGTAATAATAAGATATTTCCACTATTTTTTCTAATTCATCTTAGATTTTAAATAATTTTGAATAATTCTAGATTATCCAACCACTTTTAAGATACAATTAAAAATAAAATACCTATAATTCATCTTCCCAATAAGAACTTAAATCCAAGAAGTCTAATAGATAAATACATATTTAGAAAATCACTATTCTAAACTTATTTATTTAAAATCTTTCAAAATATAAATATATTTAGAAATAAATAATAACCAGGTTCAAGTTTTTTTCCTTATTTTTCCAAAACTATAAAACAGATTGAAATTGAAAAGAAAAACTTTTCCAATTTACACATTTTTTTTCTATTTCCTTTTTTAAATAAACACAGTTATGTGTTCAAACTTTGAACTTAACATTATATGTTCAAAAAACTTGAGCAAACTAACACTAGCTCCTGACTGCTTAAAAAGCACTAAGCACTAATTTTTCGAAAGCCAGTTCTCCTCACAATGAAGGATTGCTTTTTTTCAAGAGGCTCAAATGAATAAAACGGTAAACGAACCGACTCAAATTTCCTTGAATAATTCGCTCTCCGAATCGAACTGACGAATCTCTGATTTTTTTTCCGATTCGGACGTATTTGGTAATTATTTGGTAACTATGATTCATACTGGTCGCACAAGAGCAGGTTACCAAATTCTCTATTGTTTCTATCAGGATTCTTATGTCGTAAAATATGGCTCTATTACACGTCGTGCATTAAACTTGATCGTTTTTTTTTATGTTAATTCAATTGAGCATAGAGATAGGGAAAAAAAATATTGTTACCCTTAACTATGGCGCAGTGTCACTTAAATTCAGTGCTGGAAATAAACAAGGGGGCAAAGACCGACAAATAAAAAGGTTGTACATCAAGAATGATATTTCTGACCAAACAGTATGCAGACGGATTCATACTGCTCTTTGCTCGTAAAAGAGCAGGTTACCAAATTCCCTATTATTTTTATCAGGACTCTTATGTCGTAAAATAGGGCTCTATTATACGTCGTGCATTAAACTTGATGGTTTTTTATGTTAATTCAATTGAGCATAGAGATAGGGAAAAAAAATATTGTTACCCTGCTTTGGAGATTAGCTATCTGCTCCTCAACAAGAACGTTCTGCCACAACATCCAATGATCATTAAATATACTGGAAAGAAACCCGAAAATCTTAATGAGATTGAAGATTTCAATAATTCAGTCTTTCATATGGAAACGTGGATATGACATGGAGGATAACAAAACAATGAAATATGCGTGAGGCATGTATTATACCTTTCTTCCTCTTATTCGACTGATTCCTAGTTCGAGCTGGTGCTCCAGCCGCTTCAAGTCAGTGATGGATAAGGAAGACAGCTCCTCTCCTATTGACTTTCTATCAACGAAAATAGAAAAAATATTTCTTTTTTATCCACGAAGCATTCAAATGAAATAAAAAATAATGTTATAAAGGCATAATGTTACTTGTTGGCAAGAACAGCGACTTCAACTGGAGAATCTGTGTGAGATAGCAGCTTACTTGTACGTACTCTCAATTGCCTGAAGCTCTTGCATCAGTCTTCCTAGGTCTTGATTGGGATGTATCTGTTTCAAATGCAAATGTTTAGATATGATGTGCCACAGCAACTTAGAAACTGTAAGTGCGACAAGGGTGTACGATCAAAGTCATAGATGTAACTCATAAATTGATTTAGAGAACTTTCACTCAGTTTTAGTTTAACACGACCAACACTCGGAAAGACGTTCTATCAGTAATCAAGTCAATACAAAGAAGCAGCGTTTGAACTTTGAAAAGAGAAGCTCATAACGTAGTACTTTTAGAAACAAGTTAGATATTCAAACCAGCAAGCTCGAGACAGAGGAAAACTTGGTTTAAAAAAAAAAAAATTTAAAATATTTTTGAAAAGTATAAAGTTTTAACATCTTATTCACATTATTTTTTATTTCTAATTATGTTATGTTATATTTTATTACAGGATGAACAACTAAATAGTTGGATTTTTATTTTTTGATGATGATGATGGTGGTTACTAAATTGGTTTATTGGACCTATAAATTTTTTTAGTTTTTAATTATCTGGCTCCTAGTCTTTCTTGACAAGATTGGTGATGTAGCTTTTTTTTTCTCTACTGTCTTCCAACTTCTTTTATCTTGCATCTCCTTCATCTCTTCAGCTTTTATTATAGCCACATTATTTTTTATTTTTATTTTTATTTTAAAAGAAACACTTGTCAAATCCTTATTGAACATAGACTAAATTACAGATGGCCTCATACAGGGTTGTCCAATGAGCCTCTGAGCTCAATGCACTTTGAAATGAAAAGCTCATAACCTAGCTCATTTAGAAAAAGGTAAAGCAAGAAATAGAAGTAAATATGACTTCCATTTTAAATATGGATAAAATTTAAAATATTACTCATACATTTTTTCTACTTCTAATTATTTTATATAATGAACAACTAACTAAACATGTATAGCATATTCATTTTTATTTTTTTATTATAGACAGTATTACTATTCTATTTAGATAATATTTTATTTGTATATGAAGAAAGATATTCATTAACTCCATTGATGAAATTATGCATGACCCTGAACCTCTGTTCTCAACTAGCCAGATATTCAGCGAGAGATAACAGGTAAACATGGCTTCTTTTAGAAATGAGTCAGATATTCAAACAAACAAGCAAGAATAAATGTAAAGATGTCATCCATTTTTTTCTTGATAATTCATTTTATTTACGTCATATTCAAGTTTTAATTCATTTTATTTACGTCATATTCAAGTTTTCCTTCTACGTATTCTCAATTCCCTGTAGCTCTTGCGTCAGTCTTTCTAGGTGTGTTTGGAAGGTATCTATTTCAAACGCAATTATTTATATATGGTGTACCACAACAACTTAGAAACTGTAAGTGCGATAAGGGTGTATTCGTGGAGAGGATTGTGTAATTAGAGGCACGATCAAAGTCATGGGAGTAACTCAAAAGTTGATTTACAACACTCTCAGTGTAGTTTAACACGATCAACAGTGGGCTATCAGTAATCAAGTCAATGGATAACTTTGAAGAGAGCAGCTCATAACCTAGCTCTTTTAGAAATAGTCAGATACTCAAACCAACGAGAGAGAGAAAGGTAAAGATTGCTTCCATTTTTTCCTTAATAATTCATTTTATTTATCCTGTTTGCAAGTTTCCCTTGTTTTAAACACTTCCATTCACTTTAGTTATGGTTGTCCAAAACAAAGAAACGCCGCGTTTGCAAGTTGCCCTTTTCCAACGGCCGAGAAGGGTTAACTCAAAGTTGTTTTCACAAATATGTTTGATGAGGAACAAGAGAAAGACAAAGAAAGTGACAGAAGAAAGGAAACAGAGACTTTTTAAAGAAAATATTTGAAAATGAATAGCAACGAAAAGCTGAACATGAAGGATTTGTCGGGAACAGAAAGTACAGATGAAGTGAACCCAGAAATGTGAAGACGTATGGGTAGAAAAAGTAATCTAGAAATGTGAAGAGGTATGGTAGAAAAAGTAACTTTGAGATGTGTTGGAATAGTTGTTTTGTAATTGAAGTACAGACGTATGGGTAGAAAGAGTCATCTAAAAATGTGAAGAGGTATGGTAGAAAAAGTAACTTTGAGAAGGGTTGGAATGTGTCAATTATTTTTAGTTGTTTTGTAATTGAAGTACATTTTAAATTTTTGAAGAGTTAGTTAAGTATTTTTTTTTTCATGAGTTTTTATCTCTTTTATTTTTCCACTCTCAATCAATTCAAATTAACAAAGCGACAACTTTGTTATATAGTATTATATCTCTTTTATTTTTCCACTCTCAATCAATTCAAATTAGCAAAGCTATAACTTTGTTATATAGTATTATGTGATTCCATTGTGATTGTTCAATTTATGTTGCTCCTCTTTCCTTCAAAAATTTAAGTCCAAACCCTCAGCATTCAATTTGAATCGCTACTTTACCCCGATATAACCACACAAAAAAAAAAAAATTCAGTCAACACCATCGTAATGAGCACTGTTACTCTCTAGGAAGATAAAGGATGGTATGTGTTTGCCTAGAGTTCAAAGAAAAGTAAGTCAACCAGTTCGTAATGACCACTTTTACTCCCTCGGAAGATAAAGATGGTATAAAAAAATTGGCCAATCTTAGGCTTAAATTTGTCTAATTTTAGGCCTATTGCAATTTGTTGGAAATATTAATCCCAACAACTTGTTAGAAATATTAATCCTAACCACCACAATAAATACCTTGAGAGTAGCCATAATTGTCAGAAGTATTTTTGAAGGTTGAGTTTTTGTTTGAAGATGGAAGGACTAAATTGTTGGAAATATTAATCCCAACAACTTGTTTGAAATATTAATCCCAACCACCACAATAAATACCCTGAAAGTAGCCATACTTGTCAGAAGTATTTTTGAAAGTTGCGTTTGTGTTTGAAGATGGAAGGACTAAAGCCAGAACAGAAGTAGTTGCGTTTGTGTTTGAAGATGGAAGGACTAAAGCCAGAACAGAAGTACCGCACACCGCAAGAACCATTGTGCGGCACATCAAGAAGTACCGCACACCGCGAGAACCATTGTGCGGCACATCATCAGTGCGAGAACCATTCTGCAGCACATCTGCACCGAAGTTCAAGCGTTCAATGTAGTTTGGTAAATACTGTTGGATCAGGTGCAGCAAACAAATAGAAACAGCGGAAGATCAAACACATAAGACAATATTTAACGTGGTTCACCCAACCAATCTGGGCTACGTCCACCAAACATAGGCATCATGAATATATTAAATAAATTGGAGATTACATCAAGAAATCCTCTCAAACTCTCTTAGCAAACCATCCGAATGGTTGCCTATTAAATAGAATAGAGAATCTAACAACCTCATAACTCCCTCACATCAAATATAGGAGACATTAACTCCCT
>APFE030163151.1:195977-278942 GCA_000404065.3 Pinus taeda
AATTATTCTTACCATTGAATTTCTCAATTTCGAACCGGGCACTTTGATTTTTGGCCATCTTGTATCAGCAAAAAAACAATAATCTCCAATATCCAACCAGCAAAAAACAATTGCCAATGCCTTTGTAAAAAATGCCTATGCCTTTAAAAATTTTACACAAAAAAACTGCCTGTGCCTTTGTACTTATGCCATTAAAAAAAATATAAATCCTTTAAAAAAAAACTTCAATATCCCTTATAACTCCCTTTTAATTTAATGGCATAAAAAACCACCACATACGTTCACCATTTAATATGAATCATATGAGTTTACCGCCACCCATATAACATATGAATCATATGAGTTTACCACCACCCATATAACATATTTTACCACCACCCACGTTATACCATATGCGTTAACTTATTTTTAAACATATATAATAACCATCACTTATATATGGTAGACTAATCATTCTTCAATACTGTGGATATATATGTACGCTGGTTTTAATATGCAGATTTTGGTTTTAACGAAAAACCAAGCAGTTTATAAAATATAACTACGCATTTCAGATTTTTCGAGTGGTGGCAGTAAGGCGAGAACAATAAATAAATTCTCAATCAGCGGTAAGCGCTCCACAGCAATTTAAAACACAGCATTTAAAACAAAAATACCAGGTTTAACATTGTTCCACTGCTCTCCACGCTGTTAACATTCCACGCAGCAGCCACCAGATCTCCACGCAGGTGTTCCTTCGTCTCAGACCCAAAAATATAACAGGCCGCGAACAAGGAAGATGCAACTTCGGTTTTCATGCAGCGATTCACAGGTATCAGCGTGCACTGTAAAATTTGCTCCACGCACCAACAGCTCCAGCCAGGAGAGGAAAAATTCTCCACGCACCAGCACAGTCCATACCGGTCAACAGCGTGCTCAACAGTGCTTCACTTTACAGCGCCAGCAACCAACTCCGCGCTCCACCTCCAAACCAACTCCGTGCTCCAGCAGTGCCAGTCCTCCAACGAGCTCTGATACCAATTGTTGGAATTCAGGCACAGCAATTTAAATGAAACACACAATTAACACAATTAACACAGCAGAAGCTCAAACACATAGAACACAGCTTTTTAACGTGGTTCACCCAACCAATCTGGGCTACGTCCACCAAACATAGGCATCAGGAATATATTAATTAAATTGGAGATTACATCAAGAAATCCTCTCAAACTCTCTTAGCAAACCATCCGAATGGTTGCCTATTAAATAGAATAGAGAATCTAACAACCTCATAACTCCCTCACATCAAATATAGGAGGCATTAACTCCCTCCCAACAACCTGGAGCTAATCTAGGAACTGATTCCCTATTGTTGTCATCCTTCAGAGATTTTTGCCTATTTGACTCAAACAGCAAAATCTCAACAAATACGAGCAAAATTCACTGCGTGACTATTGCCTATAGTTCGCTAGATTACTGTCCACACTCAACAACAACACCATGCACAACTATTGCCCATATTCGACAAACACCTGTGGGATTACTTTCCACACTCAACAACAACACCATTTCGTAGCACATCACTAAAGTTAAGGTTTTCAATGTAGTTTGGTATATACGAGCAAGATTTAGAGAGTCTGTGAGGTAGGGAGGAGAAAATTGTGGAGAAAATTTTGGTGGGCGCGTGAAAACAACAGTTACTGCATTTTACTGTGTATTACTCTGCAACCCTTGGTGCGCTATAAATCACTGTAAACTTTGTTTTTACTTGCAATTACTCTATAAATCACTGTAAACTTTGTTTTTACTTGCAGTCACTGTGTTTTTACTTGCAATTACTCTATAAATCACTGTAAACTTTGTTTTTACTTGCAGTTACTGTGTTTTACTGTGTGTTATTCCGCAACCCCTGGTGAACTGTAAATGACTGTAAACTTTATTTTTACTTGGTGAATGAGCGGCAGTCTCGTACGAATGTGTTATCATGAATTAGCATTTAATCCTAAGTTTTATTGTGTTGCTCCAAGCTTACTCTGGTTTATAATATGTTTTTTTGGACTGCGCGAAATCAAGCTTCACAAAATTCCTTTACTCTGCTTTTCCCCTCTACCTCTCTGAGTAAATCCTATTTGTTCTAACATGGTATGGGAGTGGGTTAAACTCTGTTAGTGTAAAAACAAGTGTTTTTACTAGCAGTTAAATTTTTTTTAAGGGCAGATTGCTTTGAGCATATTTACCAACAGGTAGAAAGTCTTTTTTACACTAAAAAATGGCAACATCAAGTACAAGGTTGACTAATCCTCAAATACCTCAATTTAATGGAAAAAATTATGATTATTGGGCTATTACAATGAAGGCCTCTTTTCTTCTCAAGACATTTGGGATTTAGTGGAGAATGGTTTTCAAAAACCAGCAAATGCAACAACATACAATGTCTTGTCTCAAGTATAAAGAGATTTGTTAAGGGACAGCACGAAGAAGGATTCAAAAGCCTTGTTCTATATTTTCCATGCAGTTCATGAAAGTATTTTCTCAAGGGTTGCAGCAGCAACAAAGTCGAAGCAAGCATGGGACACCCTCCAGACAACCTACCAAGGCATGGCAAAAGTTAGACAACAAAACTACAAATGTTGAGAAGAGATTTTGAAACACTTTGTATGAAATCTGAGAATGTAGACCCAATTTTTACACATGTAAGTGGATTGGTTGCTCAAATCAGGTCTCATGATGAGATACTTGAGGAAAGAAGAATAGTTGAGAAAGTTTTGAGAAGTTTGCTAGCAAGGTTTGATGTCATTGTTGTGGCCATAGAAGAGACAAAAAATCTTTCATAGTTCTCAATGGATGAGCTTAATGCATCACTGATTTCTCATGAACATAGATTGAATAAAGCAACAAGCTCCTCATTGCAGCATGCCTTCAAGACACAAGTTTCATTTAGTCAAGGTAGAGGCAAAGCAACATCATATGCTAATGGAAGAGGAAGAAGCCCACACAGAGGTGGAAGAAGCAGTGCTTCAAGCTCAAGTGGAAGAGGCAACAATCAAAATCCAAGTAAGGCCCAAGCCAAAATCAAGCACAAGGTTAGAGGTATGATAAATCTCAAGTTCAATGTCATTGCTGTAAAAAGTATGGTCATTATGAAAATGAATGTAGAAAGAAGAAATATGATATTAGTAATAAACCAAATGTAAATTTCACAAAAGAAAGTCAAAACCATGATAGCATGTTTTTAGCTTGTAATGTAGCACAGGAAAAACAAAGTGATATATGGTATCTAAATTCAATGTGTAGCAACCACATGTCAGGAAACATAGAAATGTTTTCCAATCTAGATGAAAGTGTGAAGTGTGAAGTGACATTAGGAGCTAATAGCAAAGTCTCTGTCATGGGAAAAGGAAGAGTTAATATCCTAACAAAGAAGGGGGAGAAGAAGTATATCTCTGATGTTTACTTTGTCACCGGTCTGAAGCATAACCTCATAAGCATTGGACAGCTCATGCAAAAGGGCTACAATGTCTTATTCAAAAATGATGTGTGCACAATTTTGGATAGACCTCCAAGCAGATAGCTGATTGCAAAGGTTCAGATGACAAACAATAGAATGTTTCCCTTAAAATTAAAATCAGATTTGCAGAGAGAAGGTGCACAAGCACAACTCTCAATGAACTCAAAAGAGGATGCAAGAAAAGATGCAGTTGTCATACAAGTAAACTTTCAAGCAGAGGTCAAAGATGAAAATTGGTTATGGCATTTGAGATTTGGACATCTCAACTTTGGAGGTTTGAATTCGCTGCATAAGAAAGACATGATGAAGGGACTACCACTCATAGAAAAACCGGACAACCTATGTGAAGGATGTATCTTAGACAAGCAACATAGAGAGACATTTCCAGCAGGAAAGTCAGTAAGGGCAAAGGCACCTTTGGAGATTGTCCACTCAGATTTATGTGGACCAATGCAAGCACCATCCATTGGTGGCAACCACTATTTATTGACCTTCATAGATGACTACACAAGGAAGACATGGGTCTTTCTCCTAAACTAGAAAAGTGAAGCTTTTGAGCACTTTCGCCAATGCAAAGCTCTTGTTGAGAAGTAAAGCAGACACTACAGCAAAGTCCTTAGGACTGACAGAGGTGGAGAATACATCTCAAATGATTTCCTTTGTTTTTGTAGGGAACATGGAATGCACAAGCAATTTACAACAAGGTATACACCTCAGCATAATGGTGTAGCGAAAAGAAATAATAAGACCATTATGGAAATGGCAAGGAGTATGTTGAAGGAAAAGCATTTTCCAAATGATTATTGAGCTGAAGCTGTCGCTTGTGCAACATATATCTTGAATAGATGTCCAACCAAAACCGTCCAGAACATAGTTCCTAAAGAGGCATGGAGTGGAAGAAATCATAGTGTCACTCACATGAGAGCTTTTGGATGCGTGGCGTATACACATGTCCCGGATGAGTTGAGGAAGAAGTTGGATAGTAAGGGGGAGAAATGTATATTTGTTGGATAGAGTGATGAATCCAAGGCATACAAACTCTACAATCCATTAACCAAGAAGGTCATAATTAGTAGAGATGTGTAGTTTATAGAAGAGGAAGCATCAGATGGAAGTTTAGAGAATACAATGAATGTCAAAACATGTATACGACATGAGGACAAAGAGGAATTAATAGCAGCAAGTAATTCCTCAACAATGACTCCCTCTACTCCTATTCAAGTGCAATAAAGCAGGAAACAAGAAACACCATTAACAAATAATAGGACAGTTTCGTGGAACCAAAGAAGTGCTTCTCCAAGCACACTGCAAAGTGCAACACCAAGTGGCATGTCAAACCCATCTTTAGCAAGCACAAGAAGACCAAAATTCAGAAATTTAAATGAAATTTATGAGCAAGATGAAATAGATAGTAGCGTTGGTCTGAATTCTTTATTTGCCTTGTTTTGTCACGTAGATGACCCAATCCATTTTGAGGGTGCAATGAAAGAAGAAAAATGGGTTGCGGCAATGGAGGAAGAAATAAAAGCAATAGAAAGGAATGACACATGGGAGTTAGTGAACCTTCCGAAAGGAAAACATGTCATTGGAGTGAAGTGGGTCTATAAGACCAAAAGCAACATTGAGGGAAAAATTGAAAGGCACAAAGCAAGGCTAGTCGTCAAAGGATACAATTAGCAGCATGGAAGAGATTACGTGGAGACGTTCGCACCAGTCGCGAGCATGGAGACAGTGCGCGCAGTTGTGGCGATTGTCGCGCAACATAAATGGAGAGTGTATCAAATGGATGTAAAATCAGCGTTCTTGAATGGAGTACTGAAAGAGGAAGTGTATGTTGTGCAACCGCCTGGTTATGAGGTAGAAGGCCAAGAAAACAAAGTGTATCGGTTGAGGAAAGCTCTTTATGGGCTAAGCAAGCATCGCGCGCATGGTATAGCAGGATAGATGCCTACTTGTTGGACAATGGTTTCTACGTTATGGTGAGCCTACTCTCTACATCAAAGAGAGCGATGGTAAGATACTTCTTGTCATCTTATATGTAGATGATTTGATTTTTTCGGGTAGTGATGATTTCCGCATCGTTGATTTAAAACAAATCATGAAGAATGAATTTGAAATTACTGACTTGGGACTATTAAGATTTTTTTGGGCATAGAAGTGAAACAAACAGAAAATGGCATTTTTATCTCTCAAGCAAAGTATGTGATAGACATTTTGAAGAGGTTTAAAATGCAGAACAACCACCCTGCACCAACTCCAACTGTCATGGGGTTGAAGTTGATCAAAGAAGAATGCAACAACAATGTCAATCCAACATTATAAAAAAGCATGATAGGCAGCTTGATGTATTTGACCACCACTAGGCCGGATATAATGTATGCAGTAAGTTTGGTGTCGAGGTTCATGGATACACCCAAGGAGACACATTGGCAAGCAACAAAAAAAATTCTAAGATATGTTAATGGGACAAAACAGTATGGCGTTTGGTACACAGCAACAAGTGATTTCAGGCTGGTTGGTTACACTGACAGTGATTGGGCAGGAAGTGTCAGTGACAGAAAGAGCACATCAGGATATGTTTTCCATTTGGGTTCCAAAGCCATTTCATAGGCCTCCAAGAAGCAGCCTATAGTGTCACTATCAACAACAGAAGCTGAATATGTCACAACAATAGCAGCAACCTGTCAGGCAATTTGGATGAGAAGGATGTTGAGGGATCTTCGTCATGACCAAGAGGGAACAACAACTATTTTCTATGTCAACACCTCAACAATTGCATTGTCAAATAATTTTGGCTTTCACAAAAGGACCAATCATATTGATGCTAAATATCATTTTATTAGAGTTGATTAACAACGCTGAAATTATGTTGTCGTACTGTAGGTCACAGGAACAATTTGCTGATATTTTCACAAAGTCATTGGCATGTGAAAGTTTTGTTTATCTCAGAAACTATTTGGGAATTGTTAATAGCAGAAATTGTGATTAAGAGGGACAGTTAGAAATATTAATCCCAACCACAACAATAAATACCCTGAGAGCAACCATACTTGTCAAAAGTATTTTTGCAAGTTGCATTTCTGTTTGAAGATGGAAGGACTAAAGCAAGAACAGAAGTACCGCATGAACCATTCCACGGCACATCACCAAATTTAAGGCTTTCAATGTAGTTTGGTAAATACGGGCAAGCATTTATTGCGCGACTATTGCCCATACTCCACAAACACCTATGTGATTGATGAGCCCCAAAAATGGATAATTATATGGGCTCATTTAGCCTCCTAATTCGACTTAATCCACCATTCTCATTAGTTTATTGCATGTTTTTTTATTATATTTATGTTAATAGAGTGAATTGGGTTATTCATTATGCCAACAAGTCTAATGTGTGCTTTATGCAGTGTTTTTGGTCAATTTGGAGACAAAATCAAAGGTTTAAATGAGCACTTGGCAGCCAAATTCGTGGAGGGGATTTTTAGGAAGGTGTCCCCTTCATTTATGGGCCCTTACCTCGAATTCTCCACCATCAGTGCGGAGTTCAAGGGCCACCAAATCGATTATCACAAGGGCAGCCGAACAAGGGCTAGTAAAGTGGCTGTTAACTACAAGTTTTGGCAACCGAGTTCCTAAAGTTTAGGGGGGCTGTTGGGGTCTTCAATTTGTATAATAAGAAGGCTTAGGGCCTCATTTCAGTTAGTCATTTTGTAAGCAGAAGTTAGCTAGTTTGTAGTTCAGTTTTTAGTCATTTTTAGGTAGTAGTTTAGCTCTGCATTTTAGCACATTTTCAAGTTTTCCTTGTGGACAGTTTTTGGAAAGTAACTATTCTTTTGATAAATAGAGATGAATCAAACTTTGCACCAGCTCTAATCTCTCTTAGGAGGTTGTAGCTCTTGGGGTTCGGCCCATCTCAAGTGGCCAGTACCTCCTTTGTTTACTTTCATGTGTCTTTGCTGCATTGTTAGAATAAAATATGTTATTTAGATTAAAATATTGCTTTGTTACTTAGGTCGTTTTTGATAATTAAAATAGCTTTTCATGTTCAGATTTACTTGATAGGTTAATCACAGGGAAGATCTTCAGAAAAAGGCTACCAAGCACCTTGGATCTCACCTCTCCCTCGATGGAATCATGAGCTGGGACCAAGGTGACCTTGCTGCCACCAAAAACACTGTCTTTGCTTCACCATCCAAGCATTAGTGTTGGATTCTTAGTTGTCAAATGTGACATCAATTTTGATGACATGCTTAGGTTTATGATTGCTTAGTTGCATAGTCATTTCATCTGATCTCATTGCAAATAAACTTCTGTTCTATTTCTTTGCTGTTATCTAGGTTAGAATAGGCTAACGTAGATAGGTCTTTGATTTTCCAAGTCCTGTTTGTGTCGTTTGAAAAACAACTTGCAAAGCACCTGTTATACTCCTCTATCTGCCCATTCTCCATCACTCCCACCTGCTCCATCCTCTACTTAGAATCCTTGCCTTACATTTGCCACATTCACTCACTTCGCCCTAATTCTCATATTTTTGTGCAATCTTGCTCTATCCCTCCTTGAACAAATCCGACCATCCTCACCACTCTTCAACTCCATCCTCCAAGCCCTGAACCTCCTCACACCATTATCTCACCTCCATACCCACTCCTTCATCTTTCTCCCTCCATCCATCCTCCAAAATCCCATTTCTGAACATCGTGTAGAAAATTACAGACATCTTGTAGAACCCCTGCAGACTTCCTGTAGAAGCTCACGAAAGTGGTTTCTTGATAGCCAAACTCTGTGAAACTCTCTGGAATGGTGCTAGGGACCCCTTAGGCCCTCTCCGAACCTCCCCAACCTCCTGCAAGCATTTTCTCTCACCAATCCACCTCTGCACAGTCAAAAACAGTGAAAGCATATGCATGATAATTCTGACAACTTATTCAAAAATACAAAAAGATGTTTTCTTCAGATAGTGATAACTTAGACACATGCATTCTAGCTTCCTAGAAGTCAATGGCACCTCTGTCAGTAGTTCGCACCTTCATTTTCACATCAGTAGGACTAGATGGTAAAATTAGGGTTTGCTAGGGTTTGCATTTCCTTTCAGCTTTTCAGTTTCTTTCCGCAAGTAGATTAGCTTCCTTTGAGTTAGCTTTCGTCCATCAGTTAAAATGCTTCTTCCCAGAGCATAGAAGTTGGCTTAAGCCCCTAACGGACTTGTCCCAGCTGACCAAGTAATAGCTGCGGCAAGAGCTAGTACTTGTGCATACAGCACCGTCGCTTCCAAGTTTGTTACTAACTACCGGGTTGATAAAATTAAAAAAGGGAGTCCCAGGAGTTGCAGCATTATTGTTGCAATACTGGGGCCCACCATTCTTTTTGGCGTCGTTGCCGGGGAAGCGTCAAAGTATTGGTGATTGTTGTTTTTCTTCTATTTTACTACAACCTTCTGCTAAGTAGTTTATTTCATTTCCATTCTGCAATTTCATTTCCGTAAAAGTAGAGTAGACATTTCCTACTTTCATAGATTAGCATTTCAATTCCGCAATTTCATTTCTGCAAGCGTAGATTAGCATTTCAATTCCACACTTTCAATTCTGCAAGCATAGATTAGAATTTCAATTCTGCGAGCGTAGATTAGCATTTCAATTCCGCAAGCGTAACTTAGCATTTCATTCCTGCAATTTCATTTGAGCAAAATAGATTAGTCCTTTCCTGCTTTCATTTCAATTCCACATTTTCATTTCAGCAAGATAGTTAGTTGCATTTCAATCTATTTCAAGTTTTGTAGGTACAAGCAGAAAAAAACCAGAATCAACCAAAAAGATTTCCTTTCATGCCTTGTAGGGGTAGAGATAAGTCATAAAAATCATTGCACAACACCCCCACTGTTTCACACAGCCAACCTTCTCTCTTCTTCGATGGGTGTGATTAAAGAACCCTTAGGTGGATAGCAAGACATATTTGAAGAACCTTAAGGGAAGAAGAAGAAGAAAACATTCCTCTGGAGCAAATGGCTACAAGCAGAAATGTTGGGAGCAGTACCTTATCCAAAAACGAATTTGCAAATCAAATTGAAGATTTCAAGAGTGATATGAGGCAGTTTCTTGCCATGCAACTGGATACCTTACAGATCCAAAGGAAGCAAGAGAAAGCCAAGAGGGCTTTGGTCATCTTTTATCCTAGGTGCACTAGAAAGCATCCTAGGAATGAATGTCCATTACACTCCATAGAAGTGTGTTTCGTCTGTGAAGAATACCATCCTACGAATCAGTGCCCTTCCTTGCCTGAACTTAAAGCTGCATATCAGATAACTAGAGGAGCCACTGAATCATCTATTTCATGAACCAAAGGAGGCCACATGGACCCATACCTTATCAGCGAACTGCAAGGGACATCCGAGACTTATTACGACCCCTATCAAGCCACTTCCATGCCTTCTTGGGGTCCCCCTACTCATCCTTCCTGGTTCACACCTCCTCCTTGTTCCTTCACAGATCCATATTATGCTCCTCCAGTTGCTCATTCATTTCTCTCTTATGCTCAGCCACAACCTCAGTGGAATGCACCTTATCAGGGGTGGAGGCCCCAATACAACTCTCCTCCCGCTCATTTTCTTCCACCACCTGCCCAACCACAACCCCATCCGCATCCATCTCAAATATACACCCCCACTTAGCTACCCGTACCACCATTTCCAAACCCGCACATTGGGTAGCTCAACCCAATTGCAAAGCTGAGGCACAACATGTCCAAATGACTCTTCTTGAGCTCAATGATCTTCACCATAGCTCAGGAAGAGTATTGAAAAAAAGAGATTATCTTGAAAGCAATGAAAGACCACATCCAGCAAAAGAAGATTCAAAAGAAGAAATCAAAGAACCATGGGCTGCACTTGATGAAGAGAAGACATCAAAATCAGAGATCGAGAGAGTTCCCTCATGGTTACCATCAAATCCTCCATGTACTCAAGAGAAAACTCAGCAAAAAGAGGAAGAATGTGAAGGTCATGATAGAAGAAGATATGGAGAATGATCCAGATCAGCAAAAGGACCAAGGATATCAAAGCTATATTGAGATATGGTTTCAGACGGTCACTAAATTGCAACAGTACTCTCTTCCTCAACTATGTTTGATCTCTTCAAAGTCAGATCATTTCGTCTTTGAAATCCAAATAGCTGTCAAAGCATGCATTTCAAGCCTCCACATCATTTTGTCTCTAATCTCGATGTGCACATGGTTCCATTGGAAGTATTCTTACACTTGAAAATGATTTTGTTTTTCAAGTAGGGTAGGGTAGAAAAAAAGAGAAAAATAGAGAAAAAATGAAAAAATGAAAATAAGAAGAAAATAAAAATCTAAGGAGAAAACCTCCTCGGAGGGGCCTCAAATTGGCCCATTGATTGAAAACCTCTATGAGGCGTTCAATGGGTTGGAAAGAAGAGAAAATAAAAAGGGAATAAGATCCCTGGGTGGAAACCTCCCTTGGAGGCGCCCAAGGCAGGCAATTAGGGTGAAAACCTCCATGAAGCGCCCTAGTTGTTTTTCAAAGAAAACAGACAAAAAGAAAAAGAAAAATAAACCTAATTTCCATTGAATAATTGCAGGTTGCAGCAAGGACATTGCAGGTCAGGAAGGTCGCTCAAAACAAAGACATAGGAAGTTCTAAGCCTTCTACATGAAGTTATGTGTTTTCTATAGGAAGTTCTGTGTCCTCTACAGGAAGCCTACAAACAAACCAAAACCGATCTCGGAAGAGAACCTGAAGGCTAGGAATATGTCCATGAGGCCTGCAAGCATCCATGTTTCCATCCCTCACCCTTCTCCATCATTATTTCCATCTCATTGTGCTTCTTTCCTCAAAACTATGTGTTCTACAGGAAGTTCCTGTAGAAATCACAGGATTTCTACACGAAGCTAGAAATGGATTTCAAAAAAATAGTTTGGCGAACATGATAGCTTCCTCAAGGGTTCAGAAGTCCTCATGCAATCTTCAAAATCCTCCTCCATCATCTCCATGCCTGCATCATAGCCCAAGCTCATTTTATTTTTACCATGCAAAAGCTTGCAGAATGCTTTGAAGAAAAAATACATAAAACATAATTTATTTTTCCCTGGCTTGAAAACCGTGCATCCATTTGCAAACCATTACAGAGGGAGTTGTATAGGGACAATGGCAACATGGCCGAGCAATTTCAGCCAATTCCGGTGCATGGTTTCCAAGAAATCAGCCTCCATCACCTTCAGCCATTTTTTCATTTTCTCCATATCCGTGCATCCGTTTCAAAATTTGTTTCATGGGGAGATGAATATGGGTGATAGTAGCCTACCCAAGCAATTTCAGCCGATTTCGATGCACGGTTTCCAAGAAATTGATCTCTGTAATCTTTAGCCATTTTCCATTTTTCTCGAAATATGTGCATCCATTGATTGCAATTTCGCTATGGGAGGTGCATAATGATGATAGAACCATGCTCAAAAAGTTTCATATCGATCCGGTCTATCGTTTGCGAGTTGTGGAGAAAATAAGTCGTTGTCTTGTAAAAATTTAGCAACAACAGCTTGAGGGTGCAAGTCTGAACATGGAAACAAATTCCTACAACTAAGATCCGGCCAAAGGACACCTTCACAAGGAAAACAACCATGAATCAGAAACCAAGCCATCATGCAACCACAGAAACCAATGCATGCAGCAAATGAAAGGCCACAACACCTCACAGCAACCACATTCGACTTCCAGGTACGTGACTAAAACTCGTTCCTCTGATTGCATGAATGTAATTTGAAAACTGCATGAGCAATGAGATGGTTAGGATTAAAAAAATCGGTGGCCAGCTCACTGACCACCCTCATCCAGTTAAAACAGCGCTTGGTGGGTCAAAATGACACGTGTGCTCAGCTATCTCAAGAGGAAATCTGGAAACGGGTAGTGGTGACTGTTTAGCCTTCAACGACGTAATTGATGGGAGTGATCACAGCGAGGAAACATGATGTTTCATGACAGCACTGCCGTCTACATGGGCCAACACACATTTTTGCCACCTCACCACGAATCACGAAGCAATTAAAAAATGCTCAGCTGAAACTCACAAACTGTTGTTCATTTGCACTCGCAACATCCAGTATGCACCAAATGCTTAACTAGTCATCCTCCACCGGATTTTCTACCTATTTCAAAATCCTCCCGTGTCCTAGGCTCGTTCGGAAGCATCGTGACATCCTACAGAAGCCGGTAACGCGTTCTACAGGAAGAGGCTCTACAGGAAATACAGCATAGCCTTCCGAAGTAGAGAAAATGGATTTTTCTTCGACAAATTTGGGGTTCTGAGAGAGGTAGGCTCGAGACACTCTTCCATGCATGATATATTTCGCAAAGATGATGAACTGAGCTGTTTTGAATGGGAGGGTTAGAGACAAGTCTGCCTGTGAGTCAAAATAGCAGTGTACTTGTGGTTGCATGAAATTTCTTCATTGGTTTGCGTCCAAGATTTTCTCCACGGGTCCTAAAGAAAATTCCTCCTATAGAAAAGTTAAAGCACTATCAGGGCTAACCTGTGTGAAAAAAAAATGTGAATTTTACATGGTTATATGTATGCTGGGGAGTGGAAATTGAGCTCTGCACTCTGTCTAGGGAAACCAAAGTCTTCCTTCGGTACACGGACAATTGAGTTTTTTAAAACCAGTGAACTGGTGCAAAGTTAAGAGATAAACACCTGAGGGATACTATCTTCAAGTTCAAAGAAGGAAACCATAAAACAACAAGCCCTTTCTGATCAGAGCACAAACTAGAACAAAGCACTTTCACCATGCCAAGAGGGTTTATCAAAAAGGAACCCTCGGATTCCATACAATTGCGTGAAACTCTCGAGGTGGTGAACCTATTTACCCGTGCCAATTGGATGAACTTTTGTGATAGAATTCAAGGTCATAACGATGAGGTAACAGAAGAGTTCTTAATGTCCCTGCAGCCTAAATCAAAGACACTGACCACTATGGATTTCAGAGGGTTGACCCTAGAGCTTACCCCACCACTCATTAGAAGAGAAAGCCAATGGAAAAGAAACAGAAGACAGACCACCACAGAGAGAACAAAAGGAGAAACGAGGAAAAGGCCAAGTTGCAAAGCCTAAAGCTATGGGAAGAACAATGGCACAAACACCCAGGGAAAAGAGATTGCAGGGCAGGGCAGATAAGACTGAAAAATTCCAAACAAGTGAGGGCACAACCAAGGCAACCACACCACAATTAAAAGGCAAAACAACCCCAGCCAAGCAAATCGAAATAGTGAAGACAGGGTCTACAGGAAGCCAGAAGACAGTTTCTACAGGAAGCCATAAAGCAGTTTCTATAGGAAGCCAGACAACAATCAACACAGGACTTTCTACAGGAAGCATGGAGACAGGGCAACAAAAGGAAAAATCGCCTGAGATTTTAGCTAGGGAGGCAGTAGCTGCGCTGGCCACCCTAAGCACATCTTCAAAGCAAAAAGGGAAGTGAAAGAGGGAGTCTTCCATGTATTTTAAGGCAAGAAGGAGCATGCGGATAAAAACTGGCAGACCCCAGCCACTGTCAAAAGAGCCAATCACGATTTTAGACACCCCAGCTACATAAAAGGAGAGGTCTCTCTCAAAGGCATCCATCACCGATGAACGGGGAAACCCGAAGACATCCACCTGGAGAGAAATAATGAAAATTTTGGACATAAAAGCCTCTCTACAGGATGCTGAGACAGTTCTAAAAGAAGCTGAGAATTCTCTAGGAAAAGGAGCACAAGCAGTGGGAAGAAGTAGATAGAAAAGCATGGTTTCATGACCGAGAAGAGGACATCACTTCAGAAGCTTGGCATGACAGGGAGGCCACTAGGGCCATCAAAGATGAAGAGATAGATTAGTTGCTCAGAGGATGAGTAACACTTTCAGTAGGGGGTGATGATGAGCCCCAAAAATGGATAATTATATGGGCTCATTTAGCCTCCTAATTCGACTTAATCCACCATTCTCATTAGTTTATTGCATGTTTTTTATTATACTTAAGCTAATAGAGTGAATTGGGTTAGTCATTATGCCAACAAGTCTAATGTGTGCTTTATACAGTGTTTTTGGTCAATTTGGAGACAAAATCAAAGGTTTAAATGAGCACTTGGCAACCAAATTCGTGGAGGGGATTTTTAGGAAGGCGTCCCATTCATTTATGGGCCCTTACCTTGAATCCTCCACCATCAGCTCGGAGTTCAAAGGCCACCAAATCAACTATCACAAGGGCAGCCGAGCAAGGGCTAATAAAGTGGCTGTTAACTACAAGCTTTGGCAGCCGAGTTCCTAAAGTTTAGGGGGGTTGTTGGGATCCTCAATTTGTATAAATAAGAAGGCTTAGGGCCTCATTTCAGTTAGTCATTTTGGAGACAGAAGTTAGCTAGTTTGTAGTTCGGTTTTTAGTCATTTTTAGGCAGTAGTTTAGCTCTGCATTTCAACACATTTTCAAGTTTTCCTTGTGGGCAGTTTTTGGAATGTAACTATTCTTTTGATCAATAAAGATGGATCCAGCTTTGCACTAGCTCTAATCTCTCTTAGGAGACTGTAGCTCTTGGGGTTGGGCCCATCTCAAGTGCCCAGTACCTCCTTTTTTTACTTTCATGTGTCTTTGCTGCATTGTTAGAATAAAATCTGCTATTTAGATTAAAATATTGCTTTGTTACTTAGGTCGTTTTTGATGATTAAAATAGCTTTTCATGTTCAAATTTACTTGATAGGTTAATCAAAGGGAAGATCTTCAGAAAAAGGCTACCAAGCACCTTGGATCTCACCTCCCCCTTGGTGGAATCATGAGCTGGGACCAAGGTGACCTTGCTGCCACCAAAAACACTGTCTTTGCTTCACCATGCAAGCATTAGTGTTGGATTCTTAGTTGTCGAACTTGATATCAATTTTGATGGCATGCTTAGGTTTATGATTGCTTAGTTGCATAGTCATTTCATCTGATCTCATTTCAAATAAACTTCTGTTCCATTTCTTTGCTGTTATCTAGGTTAGAATAGGCTAACGTAGATAGGTCTTTGATTTTCCAAGTCCTTGTTTGTGTCGTTTGAAAAACAACTTACAGAGCACCTGTTTTACTCCTCTATCTGCCCATTCTCCATCAATCCCACCTACTCCATTCTCTACTTAGAATCCTTGCCTTACATTTGCCACATTCGCTCACTTCACCCTAATTCTCATATTTTTGTGCAATCTTGCTCTATCCCTCCTTGAACAAATCCGACCATCCTCACCACTCTTCAGCTCCATCCCCCAAGCCCTGGACCTCCTTACGCCATTATCTCACCTCCATACCCACTCCTTCATCTTTCTCCCTCCATCCATCCTCCAAAATCCCATTTATGAATAGTCTTGTAGAAAATTACAGACATCCTATAGAAATTCCAGAACATCCTATAGAACCCCTACAGACTTCCTGTAGAAGCTCACGAATGTGGTTTCTTGATAGCCAAACTCTATAAAACTCTCTGGAAGGGTGCTAGGGACCCCTTAGACCCTCGTCGAACCTCCCCAACCTCCTGCAAGCATTTTCTCTCACCGATCCACCTCTGCACAATCAAAAACAGTGAAAGCACATGCATGATAATTCTGATAACTTATTCAAAAATACAAAAAGATGTTTTCTTCAGATAGTGATAACTTAGACACATGCATTTTACCTTCCTAGAAGTCAATGGCACCTCTGTCAGTAGTTTGCACCCTCTTTTTCACATCAGTAGGACTAGATGGTAAAATTAGGGTTTGCTAGGGTTTGCATTTCCTTTCAGCTTTTTAGTTTCTTTCCGCAAGTAGATTAGCTTCCTTTGAGTTAGTTTTCGTCTATCAGTTAAAAAGCTTCTTCTCAGAGCATAGAAGTTGCCTTAAGCCCCTAGCGGAGTTGTGCCAGCGGACCAAGTGACAGCTGCGGCAAGAGCTAGTACTTGTGCATACAACACCGTCGCTTCCAAGTTTGTTACGAACTACCGAGTTGATAAAATTAAAGAAGGGAGTTCCAGGAGTTGCAGCATTATTGCTGCAATACTGGGGCCCACCAACGATTACTGTAGAAACTCAACAACAACAGCGTATTAATTATTTGCTCTGTCATGTATTAATGTAAAATTGTATGTTGAGATAAATATGGATGTAAAAGTCATTTTGCAAGCAAGAGAGGTTGGGTAAGTTAGACAGAGAGAGTTTGTGAGGTAGGAAGGAGAAAATCGTGGAGCAAATTTTGGTGGGCGCGTGAAAACATCAGTTACTATGTTTCATTGTGTGTTACTCTGCAACCCCTGGTGAAGTGTAAATCACTGTAAACTTTAGTTTTTACTTGGTGAATGAGCCGCAGTCTCATATGAATGTATTTTAATGAATTATAATTTGATCCTAAGTTTTATTGTGTTGCTCCAAGCTTACTCTGTTTACCTCTATGTTTTTTTGCCATAAGTAAATTTGTGTTTTTAAGCGTCTGTATAGCTACGCGAAATCTAGCTGCACGAAAGCCAGCTGTGCGAAATCAAGCTTTGCAAAACTCCTTTACTCTGCTTCTCCCCTCTGCCTCTCCACGTAAATCCTTCTTTTTCTAACACAACCAAGTTTATGCCTTTAGGTACCAGCATTATTTGAAATTTTTTGGAAGAGAGCATAGAACGAGAGACAGGCTGAGAGAAGTTAATAAAAACTTTAGCGAGTAGAAATGGCTCAAAGCGGAAAAAGAACAATGGTGCTGTGAATAATACAAGCTTTTCATATAAAATAGTGGACTTGGGAATAGATCAACGAAATAGAGAAATGGAAACAAACGGTGATAAGACAGAAAAAGTAAAGTTTAAGATGGATATGTTGCAACACAATTCTTGGGACTCTTGAAAAACAAGAGCAAAATAAGGGTTAAGCTTTCTTGATATGATATAAGCATAAAAATTGAAATGTTATTAGAATCTTTTATAGAGTGGGATATATATTTTAAATTAAAAAAAATAATTTTGTCAGTAGTGAATTGAGGGGCATGTGTAATATAGTACAATTTTTAGTAACTATTTTTTTTATTTTATTTTTTGTTTTATTATAGGAAGAATATGAAAATAAATTCATTTGGAAGAGGATGGTTCCAAAGAATTGAAAGAGATTCTTGGTTGTAGATTATTGCATTGTTCAACCAAATCAAGAACAATTTGTAGAAAGAAAAATGTGTACAAGGATACAGAAAAGAATTTTATGAAATTTATATTTATGCTATACAATTGAGAACAAAGACCTCATGTTTCAAGTTATGTAAATGGTCTAAAGATTTTAATTCAAAATATGATCAGTTTGTAAAAGATATATTCTATTGAAAAGACATACCTTTTGAAGGTGGAGGAAAGTTAGCATGCAATGATGTCACATAAATCATGGTAGTGGAAGGGATCATCATAGTGGTAGAGGTTGTGATTCCATGAAAAAAAGCATAATATGTATGTGGAAAGAAAATTGTGAGAAAAAAAAAAACAATGTACCATGTAAACGCCACAACGAAGTTAGAGGATAAAGACATTTTGGTGGTTATAGGCATTAGATATATTCTTATACATGTGAATATAAAAGTCACAAGCCATTTCAGTGTCTACACATAAAGCAAGCATGGAAATGAAGTTAGTACAAAGAAATGTATTAGAATGTTGATGGAAAAATGTAGTAGGAGCAAAGCATGAAAAACACTTTAGGGTGCACATAGAAACCTTCACACCAAAAAACAATGAATGAGCACTAAAAGAAGATTGATAATAATAATAAATACTTTAGGGTGCACATAGGAATCTTCACACCAAAAAAAAAAGAATGAGCACTAGAAGAAGATTGCTGGCTAATATTTAAGGTGCACATAGAAACCTTCACACCAAAAAATAATGAATGAGCACTAAAAGAAGATTGATAATAATAATAAATACTTTAGGGTGCACATAGGAATCTTCACACCAAAAAACAAAGTATGAGCACTAGAAGAAGACTGCTGGCTAATAAAAAATATCTCGAGGACAAAGTGCCAGCCTAGAAATAAGTGTTCTAAAGTCATTAATGATTCTGATAACACAAAAACTGTAGCATCGTAAAAGCTCCCACAAGCATATGAATTGTTCTAATTAAAGAAAATATAAGAAGTGATGGTGACAAATCAATGCCAATGTGCCATTTTATATTTGACAACACTACGATAGAATTCAGTGTGATGTAATTCTCATGAATGCTTACCATTTTCTGTTGTGAAATGTTCAAAGAAATATTATGACCAATGAGTGGTATATGATAGAGAAAAGTGCCTACACTATGATAATGTATGTGACAATGTGTGGGAGAAAATTTCAATGGTTTCCGATACAAAATGAACATCTTATAATGGTGTTATTTTTATGTATAAATGAGGTCCTTTTCATGGTAAAAGAAACAAAGGAATTCTATACAATTGTGCCACAAAAAAAAAAGCAATGGTCTAATAGAGAGATATCTACAATAGTGAAGAGTTTTTTTTGATTGAATGTGCATGACGACATAATGTGTAAAAAATATTAAAAAACAAAAAAATCCTTCAAAAGGAGAAAGATCTTACATTTTGATTGAATGTGCATGACAACATAATGTCAAGAAATATTAAAAAAAAAAATCCCTCAAAAGGAGAAAGATCTTACATGAGTTAAACTTGATTTTAAATACAACATTGTCCAATCAAACAATGCATAGGATGAATTCAATAAAAAGAATAATGTTAAACAATATATAGGTGGGTTGTTGTTGAAGGATTTGAGAAGAGAGCATATGAGTTAGTGTATCATACCAATATTCACAACAATGGAAAAAGATGCATGATGGAGGATATGTACAAACTTTAGAATAGTTAACAACTTAACAATCAAGTGCAAAATCCTATTTTAAAAAATGCGCGGCTTGATGGATAGTTTGAGTGGTGTCCAATACTTCATGAAGATTGATTTAAATAGTTGTTATCACTAGATCAATGTCAAAGAAGAAATAAGTGCAAGACTGCATTTTAGACCAAGGATTGTTTTTATGATTGGTAGATTATGTTGTTCAAGTGGACCAATGTGCTCATCATTTTCATTCAACTAATAGAAAAGGTGATGACCATATATTGGTAACATTACAAATGTTTACTTCTATGATATTTTGATTTCAATAGAAATAGAGAAGAGTGTATATAACACTTGACTCTAGCATTTGAAAACTCAAGAAATGAATCATTTTGATTAACTTTAAGAATTGTGAATTTTTCAAGGAAGAGTTGAGAAAATTTTGATTTATGGTGTCCCAAGATGGATTGTATATGGATATAGATAATATCAAGGTGATTCTAGATTATCCCATGCCTGATAGTGTCACTGAGGTAAGGAGTTTTGTGGCATTGAAATATTTATAAGAAATTCATAAAGAAATTTAAAAGGATATACACACTAATGAAAAGATGTATGAAAGGTAAATATTTTGTTGGAGAACATAACTAAAACTAAGTTTGGGATGTCAAAGTAAAAAATTTCAAAGGAACCTATGTTGACATTACTTGATTTCACTAAATTATCATGGATGGATTGTGATGCAAACATGACAACTATTAGTCCAATGTTAAGTCATGGGGAAAGTTCAATTTTTTTCAATCAAAAGCTAATGAAGTGTGACATAAATATTTTATTTGCAATTTTGATTTTTAAGCTGATAGGTAGGTATTGAAGAATTTGAAAAATTATCACTTACCAAAGGAGTTAATTTTGTACATGGATAATCAAGTTGTTATATTTATAAATGTTCATGTTAAGATACACTAAAAGGATGTGAATTGGGTAAATCTTTTACAAAGCTACACACTCATATTGAAGAACAAGTCTATAGAGGAGATCAAGGTCATAAAAACAATGAGCATCACAACTCTATTGTTGGCAACAATGAAGAAGAAAAATAACTTGTTTGGAATATATTAAGGACCTATATGAGTGTAACAAAGAAATTAAAGAAGTAATGAAGAGGCATAGGAAACTAATGTAACAAGACAGAAGTGCATATTTAGATTGCTTCATGCAATAAAAGGAGGCTGCAATGTATATCAAGTAATTCAATGTGTGAGAATATAATAAAGAGTGGGACAATGGTGGATTAGGAGGTTAATTTGGATGAGGAAAAACATGGAAGTTTGTTGAAAGAAAGATATGACTACTTCAGTTTAAAAAATGAGGTAAACAATTCCTATTGCAGTACAAAATTGATACATGGCTAAGACAGTGAGTCTAAATACCATATGGCATACACATTTTATGATTTTGAAGTCTTCAACAAATATAGGCATGGATTTTGTTTTTAGATTGTTAAGAACACAACATAGATTTGATGCAATGTATGTTGTGATTGACAAGTTTTTAAATATGGTGTATTGCATACCTTATAAGACCAATGATATTTGTGTTATAGAAATATTTTTTCAAGGAGCTTTTGCAATTATGTGGATTTCAAATACAATGACATAAAATATTGATACAAGATTTCTTAGTCATTTTTGAAGGGCATTGTGAAAAAGGATGGTGGAGAGCTACAATATAGCTTAACATACCCCCTTCAAACATAGGGAAGGACAAAAGTAGTTCATTGAAGTCTGGGTAAACTTCTAGGTGTTTAGTTGGAGATAAAATAAAGTTATGGGTTCAGATTTTGTGTAGGAATACTTTGTTTCTAATAGCTTTTTAAATAGGTTTAGATGATATGCTCTATTTAAGAATGTTTATGGAAAAATGACATGCTTGATTTCCTTCCCTAGGGTTCTGAGGCATCTCATTAACAATCTCTTCTACTATAGAGTGAATTGTTATTGTACTTCAAATTGAACTCATACCCATAACTTCATCATCTCATAGACAATACTATAAATGAAGCATAATAATATAAAAGCTACAACCATCTATATAATCATTTCATGTATTTGGAAATGAAAGATCAAAAGCATAATAACAAAACATTCAACGATAGCTAAGAGTGCAACTTACAACCATTTAACAAAATATTCACCATTCATAACTTAATAGAATATCAAATTTAAGTAATTTTATTTACAAAATAACCAATCACAACAAAAAATAATATTTATAACCATGTGCTAATTGAAAACAATGAATCCATAAGTCAATTTTCATCCTAGCTATAGGCATCAATTATAGATACCACCCTTGAGTCATCACATGAAACAACAAGATAAAAGTTTCCTACAAGCTACCTTATCTCAAGGTTACCCATCTAGAGTTCATCTTCACTCAAAAAAACTAAATAGCTACCTTGAGTATCAACTATGCACACCAAGCTATAATTCATCTACTGACATTAAAACAATGCCTCTAACACTTCCTCTATCATCGACTCCGTAATCAATGCTAAAGAATTTCTTAGGAAACTCCATTTTATACATATTCTTCCTTGATGAGTTCCTCACTTTCTAAATAGATATTTTAGCAAGAGGTGTCTAACACACTACAATCTTTCTATGTCTATAAATTGTTCTACAACCTATAAAATCTCATAGGAAAACCCATAGAAAATTTAGGCATCCATTGGCCTTAGAATGAAGATTTGATTTATATTTCTCTATAGAAGAAATTACATTCTCATCTTAACACATTTCAAATCATTGTATGGTTTCCAATGGTAGAATTTCCTCCATGGTGATACTCATGCATGTGTTTCACTAGTGACAAGTAAAAGGAATGATAAGAGTAGAAAAGAATTTTAATACCCCAAGAAGGAAATTTTTTTATTTATGTATAAATCATCACTTGTATACAATAGGTCTCCACTAGCTTCCAAAAGGTAAAGGCACGTTTCCGTAATGTAGGGAAGGAGCTCTATGTTTCACACTTGTAAGAAAAAAAAGCAATACACATGTTTTCTCTCTCATCATGTTATCTCGATCTTTATCCTAGCTCACTTTCTAATATCCACACTTTACTTCATTACAGTGTATAATTTTGCAATGTACCAATCTACATGGGAAATTATATAAAATCATAATTCTACATTCACTACTCGTTAGGAATATTTAGAAATTTGGTACAACATATACATTATGGTCGTTTATGAATTTAATACACTTAGATAAGCACTAATGAAAAATGTCAAATATATACAATATATGCATCTATATGTGTACAATGGAGTCAAAAATGAGGTATTTCATTCCCATCCCCCTTTATTAATATTGGCCTCTATGCATCTCACAAACATAAAAAAAAAAAAATTATGTCTGTCTCCCTCATGGAATCCCCCAACTTTCATATAGATTCATCTAGTTTGTAGCTTCTCCATTGTATATTTATCTTATCGATGGCTCAGTTATGACGTAATGCTATTCTTTTAGCAAGGATGAATAAAGGTAATGTTCAGAAGGTCTCAACTACAAGTTCCATTTGGATCAAGGTCTAACTATGTATATGATTAGGATCATGTACATACTTCTTAAGAAAATAAACAAGGAGACCATTATGAGCTCTATGTTAATAGGAAATGCAAGCATATATGCAACATGTCCTATCCTATCTAGGATTTGAAATAATGCACAATAATTGGGTTCTATCTTGGCACAAATTCCAAGCTTTACTGAATTATTATTTAGCTTCATTCAAAGAAATACACGACCAAAAGATAATAAAAAAAATATTGATCATTTTATTTTTATTAGCATTTCTTTTTTACTTGTCCTATGCTATCTTCAAACTCTATTTTATTTTGGAAACTAAAACCTCCATTTGTATAAGGATTTTTCATCAAAATACAAGTATGTTTGTTGGATTATCCCATATTAAATGGAGTGTTACATATTTGGATATAATGCTTTGAATGGATTCATTCCCAATAATATATGATACCCATCATTGCATACAAAATTCACCAAGTGAATGAAATCTTCCTACTTTGATAATCTATCCATCATATTCATGAAAAGCATGCATTTAATGTTCAGAAATATAGGACATAACATTTAGGTGATTTTTCTTTTTAATGATAACTGCTTGTGAATACTTTTTTACTTCTTTAGATTAGGATCTTCTCTTTACTTAGATTATTATTGTGTTCTCATTCATCAAACAACTACCAATGCATAAAAAATAAAGAGACACAAGACACATAATGTAGGTGATCCGCTAGGACTAAAACCTCTCCCACTTGAGAGGAAAACCCACAACGAATTTTTCTTCTTGTATTGACTTCAATTGACGAATACTAAGACCTAGACCCTTTACCAAGAGCCGTCCAAGACTAAATCAACCTTGCCTATGATATTTGCACCTTCAGCTTCAATTCTTCCTTGACTCTACATTGACGCTTTCACTACACTTCACTTCTGCAATTCTAAAATTTTCAGATCTGTAATTCGTATTGCAGAAACCTTATATTAATTTCATCAGGGACAAAACTTCCTCCCTTCTCCCTCACTTGGATGTGAATTGCTTGTTCTTCAATTTAGCTTCCAATAATGATCCTTTCTTGCTTGATTTTCACCTTTTAGTACAGCTGAAGCATCTTGATCTAGACTGCAGTAAGGATATACCTTAACACTTTACATGTGTGAGAGATTTGATCTAAAACAAGCCCAAACAATTTGGTTCTCCCTTCCCTTGTGTTTCTCCTTCCTTCGCTAGGCTATAAGACTTCCTTTTATCCCTTGATCAAATTTCTCTTATGCTTGAGTGTATATATTTCAAATGAGGTCGATGGCTCTATATATAGGCTTCTTGACACATCCTTTGAGGCCGACTTGAAGTGTCCTTAGGCTAACTTTCTGTTCCATGAGGCCGACTTGTTTATAGCACTTGGATTTAGTCTTGGAGAGTCTTTTGACTCTTATAATGACTCCAATAAAAAAGTAACATGCCCAGGAAGGGTCTTCCTTACAAGACATTGACTCAATAGATTTTTATGACATGAAGAATCATCCTAAAGGTTCACAATGGGAGCCTTAACTAAAAATAAAATTTCTTGATCATGAAACCCATGATTCAAGCATTACAAAAATAGTTTTGCTTTTCTTATTTACATCAATTACATAAAATCATAATTACACATGTCATTATGAAGACATAATCTAGTTACACTTTTCAACACTCCCTCTTAACTAGGGAGGTATTCATAATCCATACAAGGTACTTGGACATTCTCAATCTAAATAATTCTCATAAGAAGACTCAAAATGGTAACTCAATTGTATAGCATCATATCATCCAACATTGTCACATAGCAAGGCCTTGACTAACTACTCTATCTCTCCACAATATCATAACACAATGCTGGCAAGACGAATGATGTATAGACACCCTCAATATTGTCTCTATTGGAACATACCCCACCCAGGTTCTCATAGAGTATGTTCCACCAGGACTATTCTTATCATGAATTCCTGTCCTCAAAGAATATTGGTCCTTTACAACTATTATTATCTTGGATGCCTAACTCATCCTCAAAGAGCATCAAATGCCAGATGTTTACCCAATCCTTCATTTTGTCTTCCCAACTGAAGAAAATAATGATGTCTCTATCTCTCCCTCTTAATTAAGGAGGGTATACCTATTCCAATGAAGGAATGTACTCATTCCTATGGAAGGAATGTACCTAAGTTCCCTCTTGGCTTAAGAATTTGCTTTCCAGTTTCTACCAAGTTAGAAACTTATTTCTAGGTCCCCTCTTACTTAGGGACCTACAACAGCTCTTTAGGTGGAGATGATGGTACAACCAACTGCTTGAAGAACTCATCTGTATGATGTCTTGAACTTCTTTTCTTTATTCAGGAATATTCATGTTTTGGTACTTCTTCATAGGCCACAGACCATCCATCACTTTCATCCATGAGTCAGACATATCATTATTCCTTTCATCGAAAAGTGATCCATCAGCTTTATCTGGCCTTCCTTCATGCCAAGTCGTCTTCATCATGCCATGTTTCCTTAAGCATATTTCATCCTACTAAATGGACGTCAGTGGTGGAAGCTATCCATACATCTTCCCTTGGCAACCTTTCATAATTCCATCCAGGTATCATTCAAATAATAAGGAATGAGAATTAAATCAAAATTACCTTTGTGATGGTCTTTCATCATGACATCTTCTAGTTTGCATCAACATCCTACATACACATTGACACATCTCCAAAAGATATATATTGTCAAGGGTCTCTTTCTTTTTCATACTTCATCAAAGCCTGCATATCTTTCATGGAGATATCCGAGTCAAATCTCTTAGTCTTTGGATGTTTATTTCCTTTTCCATAGTTTCATATTTCATGATCTCTTCCTTTCTTTCTTCACACATTTCCTTCTAGGAACTTCTAGTCATAATTCCTCCAATTTTCTCAACCACCTCATATATCATATGAGGACATATTATGTTTCTGTTCATCTAGACAATGTGTGACCCATGCCTTCCTACATCCTTTTAAGGGAGGAGATCCTTTCTTTTGACCATGCTCCCAAGATAGAGAATTTATCCATGTTACCTACAACCATATGACATGATTCTACAATATAGAACACAAGCATACATACCTCATTTTCCTTTAGGTCGTCCAGACTTCCTTCAGCAACTTCCTTGATTGAAAGAACTTCAATCCCTTGATATGCTTCACTTCTTTTGTCATCATACCATGAATTCCCATAAGATGGAATTCTTGATGAAACCCTTGATTCCTTTTGATTGGTGAAACTTCCAATGAAGATTCCAATAGAGGATCTTGAGTATCCTTATCTAGCAAATGTTCCCTTTTTTACTGATGTATGATGACCTTTGTGCTAGATGACTTTTTGTTTTTTTTCCCATAAATGCCACTTATGCTTCTAATGAGGTTACCAAGAGCTATATGCTTCCATTGGGTGATTGTCATAGACTTCTATTTCAGCTATTTTTCTCTAAGATTACGAACTCTTTCTTTTAATGATTTTATGATCCCATGATGCATCCTATCATTTTCCTTAGTTAATCATGATAACCATATCTTACCGCATAAAAACTTGAAAACAGGAACTTGAGAAGAACTAGCTGAGGAAGACTATCTCAATCATAGTAGAGATCTCTTACTTCTTTTTTCTTGGACTTCTTCTTTTCAACTTCCTCCACTTCTTCGGTGATATGGGCGTCTCCTCTGCCTCTCTTGTTATTTTCCTTCTTGGGCTTAGGACAGTCTCTTTTGTAATGCCCATTTTCTTGACATCCATAGGATTGAACCTTAGCCAGGTTCTTCTTCTTTTTCTAAGGACCAAATTTCCCAAACTTTCCTCTTCTCTTTGCCATAGCAGCATATGCTAGATTTGCTCACTGGATCCTACACTAGTTTTTTCCTTCAATCTAGTTTCTTTAATCTTTCATACTGACCATATATCTTGGAATGGAGTAGCTTCTTTCTTCCCATAAATATTTGAAGTAAAGCTAGCCCACTCCTTTGGTAGTGCATTTAGTACTACAATGGTCATCTCCTTGTCAGACATTATTTCTCCCAGATCTTGAATTTGATCCCTTATCTCAGATATCCTCATAAAGCATGAGGTTATTCATTCTTCTTTCGATATCCTTAGTTTGTATAGTTTTTTCCTTAGAGAGATAACTTCTCCTACAATGCTTACATAAAACAACTCTACCAATTTGTCATATATTTCTTTTGAGGTGTCGAGTTTAGATTCATATGGAATGAGGGGATCCTTGATGGATTCTATGAGAATCCTTTGAGCCCTTACTTCACCTTTAATAAACTTGGCAAGGGCATGAGTATATTCCTTCTATGCTTTGGTGATAGAGCCTTTGACATGATCCATCACCTCATTTTCAATGAGATTCAAATTTGTCCTCTTCTTCCATGCAAGATAGTTTGAAGGCCCAACAAATTTGTTTCTTTCAATGCAAAAGGATATTTTGACAGATTCAGACATAACTATACTCACTTGTGAAGATGCTTATTATGTTGCCTCCTTGAATTTGATGATGATATGGTTGATAGAGAACTTCTCCTTGATGAAGATAGATCTCTTCAAGAGTGATCCTTGACTCCACAAAGAAGATCACTTTAGATCCTTTTATGGTGATGTCCTTGTAGATGATGATCAATGATGACTCTTTAATGATATCTTGATGCTTCCTGGATGATTTTCTTCAATGGTAAGGTCCTTGCTTCAACCAGAGGAAATTCCCTTAGAACTTTTGAAGATGATGACAACGTCCTTGATCTTGCTTCTCTAGGATGAATAGTCTTCAAGAAACTTGATTTATAAGTCCCTTCATCTTGAGTAGGGTCTTTGTGGTCCCTTCATCTTGAGTAGGATCTTTGTGGCTGTTGACTTGAAGAGTCCTTATGTCGACTTGTTGTTCCATGAGGCCAACTTGTTTGTAGCACTTGGATTTAGTCTTGGAGGGTTTTTTGACTCTTACAATGACTCCAGTAAATATGTATCATGCCCAAGAAGGGCCTTCCATACATGACAATGACTCAATAGACTTTTATGACATGAAGACTCAACCTAAAGGCTCACAATGGGGGCCTTAACTAAAAATAAAATTACTTGATCATGAAACCCATGATTCAAGCATTACAAAAGTAATTTGATTTTTCTTCTTTACATCAATTACATAAAATCATAATTACACATGTCATTATGAAGACCAAACCTAGTTACAAATTTCAACATTTAATTACCTAATTTACGCTTTATATATCCATTAATGGCACTGGAGTTTAACTCTCTGTCTAGAACAAACTTTTCCAAAGCTTTGAGTTAAATTTTGTTTCTCAATATGAATCAATTATTGTGGGCACTATGAAATTTTCATGATATACTTCATGAACATTTATACAATATTAACATACTTGTGTGTATATCACAGTAGAATTAAATAATACACAACCACCATGATGGAATCATGCTAACTCACTTTTCTTAACAATCTAGTGATAAATTGTAGTATCAATTACTTCCCAATTCCATTTACAAGTAACAATCACTTTGATAAACATATTGGATGTTTATTCTTAGCTTTGACTTGCTAACATTTCTTGCATCTAAGAATGTAGTCGAAAATGTCTTTCCTCACTTTAGGCCATCAGTATTGCGTCATTATTTTTCTAATTGTTTTCCAAGAGCCTAGGTTGCTTCAGTGTGTATCATCATGCATCTTGTTTAGAATAACTTTCCTTAACTCCAAAAATATAGAAATATATAATCTAATTTTATGAATGTAAAAGACATTCTTCTCACGAATAATATTCGTATTTATGTTGTACTTGCTCTTGCTTGAACCCCATCTTCACATGGAGGTAGTGTTCATTCAAGACAAGCCTCATAAATAGTTTTTTTTTCAAATAAAAATTACATATCTAACTATTGCTACAAAATCTAGCAGGCTCGATGAAAATCCTCGCTAATCGGGGCTAAACCTTATGGCAACTAAAGAAAGGGTTGTCATTGTCACCTCAAAAACCTTTTCTCCCGTGCTTTAGTTGTAATTAACCACAATGGAGACTTTCCTAGATCACCTAAAGGATATTCTAATGCTATTCATTAAGGTGATGAATAAGAGGTCGATAATATTGGATAAAATAGCAACAAGGCCTAGAATGGCCTAGATATTCTATATTAGGGTTCAAATACTAGATTCCTAAACCAAAGATAAGGTTTCTATAAGTTAGGGTTTAATTGATATGAAATAATAATGTGCACAATGTCATATATAAACCAAGGAAAAGGCCTTCTAATGATAATCAACAACAAGGGAACAAAGGCCTTCCAATAGAGATTAGGGTTAGGGTGGGAAATTTACCTTTACGGTTGTTAGGGATGTATGAACAATAAAAATATGGTGACATTCCTAAATAGGAGATATTAACTACGCATTACACTATATTCTTCCTTTATATAATTGACAAATGTAAGTCCTAAATTATGAACCACAAACATTCAACCAAAATTTACATTTATGCATAAAAATGCCCTAAAAGCCCAAATAGCTAACCCTAGACATCTAGGAACTAGAGAAAGAAGATGTAAATGAATAAAAGTGATGAATGATAAACACATCAAGGCTTAATGCCTTATCCTACTAGGGTTTAATGGAGTCTTCTATGGTTAAATTTTAATGGAAACATTTTGATGGAGTAAGTGGGGATGGGGAGCGAAACTACTTTTTAGAACCTAACTATTATTCTTGTGAGGGGAGAAATTAAATATAGGGTAAGCACCTTCAGAGTTTCTCTATGGGCCTTAAGGAAAAAAATATTGCATGCAATATTATAACAATGTTTCAACTTAAAGAAATCATTTTTTAATGGAACAATAGAAACCCGACTTCATACATCAATGATAAATAAAATTACAAAATTCTCCAAAGAATCACTTCTTTCAATCCCAAAATAACATCTCCATGCAAAGATTGATTCCAAAAAGAATTCTCACCACAAAAAGATCACATCTTGCCCATTATGGTGAAATACACTAATTCACTCTCTTTTAGGAGAGAAGAGAATATGATATGTGATGATGAAAATGAAATGAGGGGACTCTCTATTTATATGAGATTTATCCCTTTCATTTGTACAATAATATAAGTAACAAGCCCAAATTACAATTTTACATTGAGTGTTCTAAAAAAGAGAGGTGACAAGCCAATCTCATAACTCAAAAACACAAAATAAATTGCCACAAATGCCCACATGTGTGGGAGAAAAACCTCTGCCACTATCATCTCACCCACAAATGAGATTTAAATGCCACAAGTGAGTTCCAAGTGGGCTAATGAGTGCTCCGTGCTCCAAGAAGTAGTTTTAAATATGGAAATGTCTCCAAATTGTCTCCATACCAAGACATCATCAATCACTAGTGACAATAGCCATAAATGCATCATAGTGAACAAAACCTATTGTTGGGGGCACAATAATACTTCACACAAAACTCACTTTCAAATGACTAACTAGATCAAGTCCCATAAATAAGTTACCTCCTTTTGTTCAGGATGCTTAGATGGATAACCCTATTGGGTGTTTCCAACCACCAAAGGGAAGGAAAATCTCACAAGTTAGCCCATCGATTCATAGGTGCAGGTGAAAATGGTGGCTTGCAAAGTGGGAATGAATTCAGGGCAAAGTGTCATAACCAAGTGGCTAGCTAATGGAGGTCCAAACACCTAAGTTTATAGATATAAGGAGGGGGAAATCATAGGGAAATGAGTTACCCCTTTCCTTGGACTACTTTTTCCACCCCTCCAGTGTGCCTTTTACTTCTTTATGATCTTCTTTGATTTGGTCGTGTTATAGAACTATACCCATGATTTAATAATTTACAAATGATAACATGACTTAAACTTTGATGCATACATACCTCATCTTGATTCTCCTTTGATCATCCTTTGGTGTGGCCCTTCTTGCTTCATCTTAGCTTGCCTGCATATCATCCTTTTCTTGAAACCCATGAATGAGACTCACAATGAGACATCTGCCTTGGTACATGAACCTTCTTTTGAAGATTCCATCATCCGATCTTAAAGATCCTTGTCTTGCAAATGTTTCCTTTTTTTTGATGATGTAGGTCTTCTAAGATTCTTATCATGATCAATTTTTCTTCCATTGTGAATGAGGTCCTATACTAGGTATGCTTCTTCTATATGAATATCTTGAGTTATATCTGCCATGCTCCTATATTCTAGAAGATATTTCCATTATGCATTTTTGTTCTTATCATAAATGCTACATCTACATGAGTGTCTAAAACTCTATGTACATCATGCCGCTAGATTCTAGAGGGTGATTCTAGCCATGTAATTCAATTTATTCCTATATGCTCCTATTCTACTCAAAACTTTGAAAGAAGTATAGAAGTAAAGAGTTTTGACCTAGTCATAGTAGAGATCTGGAAGATCTTCCTTCTTTTGCTTCTTTCCTTCTTTCACCTCTTGAGTCAAGTGAGCTTCTTTCCTCTTCCATTTGTTGTTGTTGTCCTTCATAAGCTTAGGACAATCCTTTTTATAGTGTCCATATTATTGGCATCCAAAACATTGGATCTTGGACATGTCTTTTTTGTTTGTTCTTCGTGGACCAAACTTGCCAAATTTACCCTTTCTTTTGGCCATGGTAGCAAATGCTTGCTCCTTTGATCCCACATTTTCTTTTTCCTTAAGTCTAGTTTCCTCTGTTATGCATAGAGACCACATTTCACTGAGAGTGGTTGCTTCCTTCTTGGCATAAATTCTAGATGTGAAGTTTCCCCACTTCTCAGGTAGAGCATTTAGTACAACAGTTGTCATCTCTCTGTCAGACATGACTTCCCCAAGCTCTTGAAGTTGATCTCTCATTTCAGAGATTTCATGAAGTAGGGAGCTATTCCTTCCTTTGTTATCTTCATCTTGTATAATTCATTCCTCAAAGATATTACTTCTCTGGTGGTGGACACCGAGAATATCTCTACTAGCTTATCATTTATTTCTTTTGATGTCAAACTTGGAGACATAGGGAATGAGAGAGTATTTGATTGATTCTATCATAATCCTTTGAGCTCTTGTCTCATCCGTATTGTACTTGGCTAAGGTTTGAGTCTGCTCCTTAGCAGGGATAGTGATATTCCTTTGACATGCTCTAGGAGTTCATTCTCCTTCAGTAGTAGATCAATCCTCTTCTTCCATGCAAGAAAGTAATTAATGCCTACCAATTTATTTCTTTCCTTGTATATTCAGAAGGGAACATGTACTTACTTGATAGGTTTTAAGATGCAACGGAATTGCTTCCTCCTTGCAGGCTTGGTGGCTTGACTTTCCTGGATCTTGATGCTCTTCAAGTTTCCTACTTCAAGTGGACTTGCTTGATGATGATATTTTCTTGATGACTTGTAGCTTGATGTAGGTCCTACACCAAACTTCTCTTCTTTCTAGGTGCCTTTATGTAAGGCTCTTCTTCTAGGTTTGTAGATCTCCTTGGTGAATGATGGATTGTAAACCCTTCTTGTCCTTGAAGTGATTGAGACTTCTAGGCTTGATGCTTCAACTTTGTAAATGCTTCTCCTTGATGAGTGCTCTTGAGTTTCCCTTTCCTTGATGTGTCACCTTAGCTCTTAAACCATGTTAGAGAATCGAGGGCAAAGTAGTGTAAAGTGATTCTCCATTGCTTGATAAGAATTTGTGATGTACTTTTACAATTTATATTCTTCTTCTTATTAGTGTGTGTGCTTCATCAAACTGCTACCAAAACAAAATAACAAGAACACAAAGTTTGGCTCTTTGCCAGGGACAGACCCTTTCCACTCTTGAGAGGGAAACCCTTTGTAATATTTCTCTTATTGAAGATTCTTATTTGAACAACTTCCAAACCCTAGACCCTTGACTATAGGATGCTCTAAGCACAAGTCAAATCCTTCCTCTTTCTACACTATCGCTTCCAGCGCATGGACCTCTATCTTTCGACACTTCTGGTCCTTAGTACTTCGTCCTTTTCCGCTGCTTTTCTAAGTTAAGAAACCCTAGAATATTAAGACTTCTCTACTTCGCTATACGGAGGGCCTTCTTCGATTTCCTTGGAGACCTTGTAGACCTTGTTATACTTTCAAGTGAGGTCTCCCAATATGCTGCCTTTATCTGCTATCAAGTCTGCAATAGTCTACTTATGAAATATTCACACATGTAGACAGAAACCCTAGAACAATCCTCCTTTCTTCGCTTTCTTTTCCTTGCTTCTTTGCTGGATGGGGGAAGCCTTGTAGGCCTAATTACTTGCCCAAACCATGAAAAATATGCTATTGCACTTTCACTGCTAATCTGGCCACAAACTATCCTTATTCCTTTGCAAGTGTGACTACTTTCTGCCCTAGAAAACAATCCTGTAACTTCGTTGTCCTTCCTCCTTTCTTCGATGTCCTTGTAACCCTTTTCTTGCCTTGTCTTCGTCCTTTTATAATCGTCCATTGTTTGTGTATTTCAGAGTAAGATTGTGTGTTATATTTTGGAATGGATAACCTTTATATATAGAGGAATGTCCCTCCAATTAAGCCAACTTGACTGGCTCCCTTTAGGCCGACTTATAGTTTGCATTATAATTCAACTTTTACCCATCGTATTGCTACTTAGAGACCACGTTGATGCCAAGAGAGGATTTGACCATGCTTGGAGGTGTTCCCTTGACCTTGTATGATGTTATACATGATGTAACATGCCAAAAGTTCTTATCATAATTAAATTTTGACTTTGAGTCTCTTGAAGCACTTCAAAATGTGCTTGACCTATTTTCAATGAGCAAGAAACTCATTGACAAATAACAAAAAAATAATTTCTCTTTTCTTGAATAAGTTCAAATATCAAAATTACATTTATGAAGACCTAGCCTAGTTACATTTCCTTCAACACTCCCTCTTAACTAGGGAGGTATTCATACAACATTACAAGGTGTTTGGAAATTTTCAATCTTGAAGAATTCACATAAGAGAAATCGGATTTGCAATCCATCTGTTATAGCATCATATTCATCAGCATTGTCATACTGCAAGGCCTTGAGTAATAGACCCATCTCTTTACGAGACCATGAGCTACAATGCTAGTGATACCAATGATTTATAGACACCTTCATCATTGTCTCTCAAGGTACATACCCACCCGAGTGTTTTTCGAGTATGACCTTCTAAGACTACTCTTACCTTAGGTTCCCAGCCCTCAAAGAATATCATTCCTCTTACCTACTCTTGCCTTGGATGCCCTACACATCCTCAAAGAGTATCAGATGCCAGATGATTACCTAATCCTCCCATTCTTTCTTCCCAAGTGAAGACAAGAATGTTGTGTCTATCTTGTGTCAACATTTCCATTCATAACCTTCATCTAGACTTATAGTTGTTAGCCCTAGTCTAGTGCAAGACCTATGAAATGGTAAACACAATTGTCACTCCTTTGTAATTAGGGGTGATCTAAAAACTCCCTCTTGCTCAAGGACTTGTAAGAGCTCCCTCTTAACTGGGGACTCTTTCCTTCATCAGTAGCTTGTTCTTCGTGGATCCTTTTGCTACTTGATCTTCTTCCTTTCTTTATGTCATGAAGTCTTCGATCAAACTTCTTGGTAGGGAACCATCCATTGATCACATTCCTTCTTGGTTTGTCATGTCATTTCTTCGTGGAAAGTGACTATCAAGTTTGTCACCTTAGCTACCCCTTTGTCATCTTGTCCATGCTTCAGAATACTCTCCCCATGGATTCTTCATAGTACTTGCTAGGTTACATGATTTGGCCTAGTATCCCATTATGACTTCATTATGATATTACTTCAACATTGCTTTTTCTTTTCTTGGGTGGCTTCTTCATAATGACATATCTATAGAGTAGAATCAATTATTTGCACCTTTTGTATCTCCGAGGCCATCAAAGGTGTCAAGGGTCCTTTCTTCTTTTATTAGATTTGTCCTGCCTTCTTTCAAGAGATGTTTTATCAAGGAATTTTGCCAAATAGTGATCCTTGGTGATCATGGTGTTCTTCACATGCTTGATCTCTTTGTTCATTTGCTTCTCTTCAAATAGATAGGTCAATCATCTAATGCTTCTTGTGAGAGTATTCCTTCATTGCTTGCTTTCTGGACTTATCAGCATTTCTTTTTGCTTCTTAGTCGGCTATCTTATGCTCCTTATGTGAGCATATTCTTTTGTTGACCTTCATCGCATTAGTACATTCCTTCGAGCATGTTCTTAGTGAAAGAGATTCTTTCATGGTTGATCATGTTATAGAACTATACCCATGACTCAATAATATACAAATGATAACACGACTTAAACTTTGATGCATACATACCTCATCTTGATTCTCCTTTAATCATCCTTTGGTGTGGCCCTGCTTGCTTCATCTTAGCTTGCCTACATATCATCCTTTTCTTGAAACCCATGAATGGGATTCACAATGAGACATCTACCTTGGTCCATGAACATTCTTTTGAAGATTCCATCATAGGATCTTAAAGATCCTTGTCTTGCAAATGTTTCATTTCTTTTGATGATGTAGGGCTCCTAAGATTCTTATCATGATCAATTTTTCTTTCATCGTGAATGAGGTCCTATACTAGGTATGCTTCTTCTATATGAATATCTTGACCTATATCTTCCATGCTCCTATCTTCTAGAAGATATTTCTATTTATGCATTTTTGTTCTTATAAAAAATGATATATCTACATGAGTGTCTAAAACTCTATGTACATCATGCTGCTAGATTCTAGAGGGTGATTCTAGCCATGTAATTTAATTTATTCCTACATGCTCCTATTCTACTCAAAACTTTGAAAGAAGTATAGAAGTAAAGAGCTTTGACCTAGTCATAGTAAAAATCTAGAGGATCCTCCTTCTTTTGCTTCTTTCCTTCTTCTTTCACGTCTTGACTCAAGTGAGCTTCTTCCCTCTTCCTTTCGTTGTTGTTGTCCTTATTAAGCTTAGGATAATCCTTTTTATAGTGTCCATATTCTTGGCATCCAAAACACTAGATGTTGGACATGTATTTGTTATTTGTTCTTCATGGACCAAACTTGCTAAATTTACCCTTTCTTTTGGCCATGGTAACAATTGCTTGCTCCTTTGATCCCACATCTTCTTTTGCCTTAAGTCTAGTTTCCTCTGTTCTGCATAGATACCACATTTCACTGAGAGTGGTTGCTTCCTTCATGACATAAATGCTATATGTGAAGTTTCCCCACTCCTCAGGTAGAGCATTGAGTATAACAGTTGTCATCTCTCTATCAGACATGACTTCCCCAAGCTCTTGAAATTGATCTCTCATTTCAAAGATTTTCATGAAGTAGGGAGCTATTCCTTCGTTTGTTATCTTCATCTTGTATAATTAATTCCTCAAAGTTATTACTTCTCCGGTGGTTGATACCAAGAATATCTCTATTAGCTTATCATAAATTTCTTTCGATGTCTCAAACTTGGAGACATAGGGATTGAGAGAGTCTTTGATTGATTCTATCAGAATCCTTTGAGCTCTTGTCTCATCCTTATTGTACTTGGATAAGGCTTGAGGCTTCTCCTTAGAAAGGATAGTGATATTCCCTTTGACATGCCCTAGGAGTTCATTCTCCTTCAGTAGTAGATCAGTCCTCTTCTTCCATGCAAGCAATTTATTGGTACCTACTAGTTTATTGTTTTTGTTGTATATTCAGAAGTCCCAGACATGTACTTACATGATAGATTTTGAGATGTAATGGAATTTCTTTCTACTTGCAGGCTTGGTGGATTTAATTTCCTGGATCTTGATGCTCTTCAAGTTGCCTTCTTCAAGTGGAGTTGCATGATGACTTGTAGCTTGATGTATGTCCTACTCCAATCTTCTCTTCTTTGTAGGTGCCTTTATTTAAGGCTCTTCTTCTAGGTTTGTAGACCTCCTTGGTGAATGATGGATTGTAAGCATTTCTTGTCCTTGAAGTGATTGAGACTTCTAGGCTTGATGCTTCAACTTTGTAAATGCTTCTCCTTGATGAGTGTTCTTGAGTTGCCCTTTCCTTGATGTGTCACCTTAGCTCTGAAACCATGTTAGAGAATCTAGGGAAAAGTAGTGTAAAGTGATTCTCCATTGCTTGATAACAATTTGTGATGTACTTTTACAATTTATCTTCTTCTTATTATTAGTGTGTGTGTTTCATCAAACTGATACCAAAACAAAATAACAAGAACACAAAGTTTGGTTCTCTGCCATGGACAAATCCTCTCCACTCTTGAGAGGGAAACCCTTTGTAAGATTTCTCTTATTGACGCTTCTTATTTGACCAAGTTCCAAACCCTAAACCCTTGATTATAGGATCCTCCAAGCACAAGTCAAATCCTTCCTCTTTCTGCACTATAGCTTCCATCACATGGACATCTGTCTTTCGACACTTCTGGTCCTTAGTACTTTGTCCTTTTCTACTGCTTGTCTAAGTTAGGAAACCCTAGAATATTAGGGCTTCTCTACTTCGCTATAAGGAGGACCTTATTCACTTTCCTTGGAGACCTTGTAGACCTTGTTATACTTTCAAGTGAGATCTCTCAATATGTTGCCTTTATCTGTGGTCAAATCTGCAATAGTCTACTTTTGAAATCTTCGCACATGTGGATAAAAACCTTCGAACAATCCTCCTTTATTCGCTTTCTTTTCCTCACTTCTTCGCTATATGGGGGAGGTCTTGTAGGCCTAATTACTAGCCCAAACCATGAAAAATATGCCACTGCACTTTCACTGTTGATTTGGCTTCAAACTGTCCTTATTCCTTTGCATGTGTGATTGTTTTCTGCCCTAGAAAATAGTCCCGCAACTTCATTATCCTTCCTCCTTTCTTCAATGTCCTTGTAACCCTTTTCCTGCCTTATCTTCATCCCTTTTTAGTCTTCTATTGTATGCGGATTTCAGAGTGAGATTGTGTGTTATCTTTTGGAGTGGACAACCTCTATAAATAGAGGATTGTACCTCCAATTAAGCCGACTTGATTGGCTCCCTTTAGGCCGACTTACATTTTGCATTATAATTCAACTTTTACCCATCGTATTGCTACTTGGAGACCACGTTGATGCTAGGAGAGGATTTGACCATGCTTGGAGGTGTTCCCTTGACCTTGTATGATATTATACATGATGTAACATGCCCTCAAAGGGTCTTATAATAATTACAATTTTATTTTGACTCTCTAGAAGCACTTCAAAATGTGTTTGACCTATTTTCAATGAGCAAGAAACTCATTGACAAATAACACAAAAATAATTTCTCTTTTCTTGAATAAGTTCAAATAGAAAATTACATTTATTAAGACCTAGCCTAGTTACATTTCCTTCAACACTTTTCTCCTATTATTTAGTGGAACTTAACCACAAGCAATGCTTCCCTAGATCACCTAAAGGATATTCTAATGCTATGGCTTAAGGTGATGAATAAGAGGTCTATAATATTGGATAGAGTACCCGCAAAGCGTAAAATGGCCTAGATACTCGATACTAGCATCCAAATAATATATGCCTATACCAAAGATATGGCTACTATAAGTTAGGTTTTGATTGATATGAAATAATAAGGTTCACAACGTCATATAACAACCAAGGAAAAGTCCTTCCAATGACAAACAACAAAAGGAATCAAAGGCCTTCTAATAGAAAACTATGGTTAGGGTTTTAAATTTATTTTAATGGCTATTATGAATGCATAGATAGTTAAAAGGAAGAAGGGGGGGGGGGGTTTAGCCATAAATAGGAGATATTAACCATGCATTATGTTGTATTTTTCCTTTATACCTCTATAGATGTAATTCCTAAATTACAAGCCACAAACATCGAACCAAAATTCACTCTTATGCATAAATTATCCCTAAAAATCATAGCGACTAACCCTAGATGTCTAAGAACAGGAGAAAGAATATGAAAATTAATAAAAGTGATGGATGATCAACACACCATGGATTAGTGCTTTATCCGATTTTGATTTAATAGAGTCTTCTATGGCCAAATTTTAGGGGAGTGACTTTTATGAAGTAAGATATGATGACTAGGGAATCCACTTTCAAAACCTTAACTACTGCTCTTATGATGGGAGAAATAAATATCGGCAATGAAAATTTAGTTTTCACTATAGTCCTTTCATGTAATAATGTAGAAAGATTTCAACATAAATAAAGAATTTAGCCATGGCATAATAGAAACCCTACTCCATACATTCAATATACAAAATACCAATGATGAAGAAATAAACCTACAAAATCCTCAAAAGAAGCACTTCTTTGAATCCAAAAATAACATCTCCATGCAAATATTGCTTCCACAAAGAAGTCACACCACAAAAAGATCACATATTTCCCATGGTAGTAAAAAAGACTATTTCGTTCTCTTTTTGGAGAGAAGAGAATAAAATTTGTGATGATTAAAATGAAATGAGGAGAGACTCTATTTATATGAGACTTATCCCACTGATTTCTACAATAATATAAGTAAAAAACCCTAATTACAAGTTTACTTTTAATGTTCTATAAGAGAGAGGTGACAAGCCAACTTGATAACTAAAAAACATAACATGAAATACCATAAATGCCCACATGTGTGGGAGAAAACCCTCCTCCACTATGAAGTCAACCCCAAATGAGCTCTAAACACCACAAGTGCGTGCAAAGTGGGCTAATGAGTGTTTCATGCTCCAAAAAGTATCTCTAAGATCACGGGCATGCTTCCAAAGTGTCTCCAAACCAAGACATCATCTCCATGGTACCTAGCGGTCTACTTTGGATGGGAAACACTATATCAACAAGGTCACATCCTCTCTCTAGAATGGGTAAAATGACTTCTATAACACTACTAGATGGAGTTATAATCATGTTTCCTAATGCCCCTACCTACTTTTGTGATAATACCATCTGACAAAACCCTATCAAGATCAAGTAAAAATCACCAATTATTAGGGATAACAACCTTAAATGCATGATAGTGAAAAAAACCTATTGTTAGGGGCACAATAATACTTCACACAAATCTCACCTTCAAATGTCTTATTACATCCTTTCCCATAAACATGTTACCTCCTTGTGTAATAGAAAAATCTATTAGGTGTTTCCAACAACCAAGAGGAAGTGACATCTCCCATGTTGTCCCATCAATTCGTAGGTGTCTGTGAAAATGGTGGCTTATGGAGTGGGAATGCCTTCAGGGAAATGTTTCATAGCCAAGTGACCAACTAATGAAGATCCAACATCTTGAGTGAATAGATGTAAATATGGAGCAATCATTAAGGCATGATTTATCCCTTTTCTCAACCTACTTTTTCCACCCCTATGGTGTGCGTTTTCATTGTTTATGATTTGATTTGATTTGGGTGCATAAATCTAGAGCCCAAGTCAAATTTTGGAGTTTCTGCACTTAATACCCCTTGATAATGAGTCAATTTATCGCTCATTGAGGTTGGGACAATACAAGAGTTCATTTCAATAGATGAAGCATCACGTGGATGTGGAACTAGGTGATGATTAATGTGGGCATAGATCTCATGCTATGTTTCTTCCCATGTGCTAATGAAATCTCCAAGCCATCTTTTGTAATTTATCTTTTTCTTTCATTGTGAATTTCTTATGCTTTTTTATATTTTGTTTAGTTGCATCAACTTCCAGGGAAAAGTTTTCTAGCCTAGACTCAACGATGAGGATGAAAGAACGGTAATTCCCATGACCAATGGCCACCATTGTTAAGAGTAAAACTAAATATAGGAAGGGATGAAAATAAGTGAGTATGGAACATAATGGACATGATACTTTAATTATATCCTCCCCAATGTCATCCTTCCTAAAACCCTATGGCCTTAGAGGAATCCCACTGGACTAGGCTCAAAGACTAAAGTGAGGGAACAAGAATAAAGTCAAGATCGATCCGCCCATTGATTCATATTAGTATTCCCGTAACATTAAGTGAAACCACATGATTACAAATGGTTAAACCTGTCAATGGGTGACACACTTTCCTTCAAGAAGGGATGTTGGATGGGAGAGAGAAATATGACCAGAGAAAGAAGTGGGGGATCCTGGTATAATGTTATAATTGATTATATAGGGCTACTGGTTTTTTGGTTGTCCAAGGAGGAGAAAAAATTTATCTTAGGGTTTACCCACTCTTTGGTGAGTAACACTTAGTAATGACATATGTATTACATGAATTCTTCTATTGAGGGCATCAACAAATTTAGTTTCTTTCCTTTCATGTGCTTGAATTTGAAATCAATTCACAAAGGAATTCAAGTCATATTAGCTGCTTGGTCTTCAAATTATGTTGATTAACTAAATATTTTTTAGTAATGTGATCGAATATTAGCTCAGAACACAGTATTGTAGAAGATCCAAGTCATATCTGCAATAGTTTTTCCAATTATCTTTCCATTGCCATAAGTAATGACATAACAAATGACTATTTTATGTGAAAATGATCCAATTCCTTTAATGCAAGGATTTAAACATAAAAAATTGTCATTCAAATCAACAATGTCATGCATGAAAATCTACACAAAGTTTTCCAAAAGCGATGTTCATGAAGCACATAAAAATAATTAGGCCATATGTCAAGCCAAATGACACCACTACATCTTTTATCATAACCATTTCTTATTTGAAAAGTTTATTTTCAATTTTTTTTTAATGCAATTGAATAAATATTGAAGCCAAATCAATATTTATCAACAATTTCCTCTAGTTTCATCTCCTTTGATTGCAAATCAATCCATCTCGAATGAAGTTTTTTTTAGAAGAGGTAGATGTACTATTAAATTAAAATGAAAAAGTTCAAAGATAGCAGATAAATACTATATATTTATCTGCTATATTTATCTTACAAAATTTCAATTGCAAATAAAAGTTTTACAATGTCATGCATGAAAATCTACACAAAGTTTTCCAAAAGCGATGTTCATGAAGCACATAAAAATAATTAGGCCATATGTCAAGCCAAATGACACCACTACATCTTTTATCATAACCATTTCTTATTTGAAAAGTTTATTTTCAATTTTTTTTAAATGCAATTGAATAAATATTGAAGCCAAATCAATATTTATCAACAATTTCCTCTAGTTTCATCTCCTTTGATTGCAAATCAATCCATCTCGAATGAAGTTTTTTTTAGAGGAGGTAGATGTACTATTAAATTAAAATGAAAAAGTTCAAAGATAGCAGATAAATACTGTATATTTATCTGCTATATTTATCTTACAAAATTTCAATTGCAAATAAAAGTTTTGATAACTGTTTATAAGATATGGATATTTAATAGATCTATGTTTATATATACGTTCTATGATAATTATATGGAGGGCATTGCATGCACCTTTGTTGAAGTTGTATCCGTGTCCGGATTCCGATTTGCACACGCACATTGCGGTGGAGAAGAGTATTTGCAATACTAACAATTGGTTCGAACATATGTTACCAGCCGAATTGAGTTTATAATATCTGGGTTAACAAAATATTTTATAATTTTTTCTTTTCGTGAGGCATTATAAATATCTTATTTATAAATTAATCACAATTATTATGATTTGCGTATGTTATTGATATATATTATTGATATAATCATAATTTTGTATAATTAATAAATTTTATAATTTTTTTATTTTTTTATTTCATAAATATGATGTAAGAGTATATTATTATTCACAGTGTTATGTAAAAGTATATAGAAGACTTCCATTATATAGTAATGGAGAAGGTCCAATGTCAGTTAAGATAATTACAACAATTGGGTAGAATGCAAGTCTATATGTGAGCTTACAACTCATCATACTTAGCAAATTGGGAAATGAGGTGTTGGAAAAGCTAACTCTAACACCCCCTTAAGAGAAACATAGGAGTAACTAAAAAAGAAAGAAAACAAAGAATGGGTCCTGATAACGATACTTGATTAGGTAACCATGTACAAACTCTCATAGGCAGAGAAAGAGAGAAAAAACCATAGGAAAAGACTCCACCCCAAAAGAGAGAAAAATGTCAGTGCTCAAATTATCAGAGAGCTAAAATTGTAAATCTCATAACGATCCACTGAATGGAAAGAACATAGGTTTCCTCCAATCAAGAAGTACAAAATATTGAAGTACCAAATTATGAAGATGCAAGCCATGAAACCTCAATGAGGTCGCTGAACTCTAAAGTAGGATTGTTGTAGAGGCACACAGGTGGCAAAAACTATCAACATCTCCAAAAAATTCTTCAAAGAAACCATGTGTCAATAAAGAACCAGGACAAGGCTTCAAAAAAGAAACAACACCATCAACCAACAAACAAACAATGAGGCTTGTAAGTATGGAAAATGTCGTACAACAACACTCCTGAAGTTGTCTGAACACTGTCACCATTACACTGATCAAACTCAAAAGATAACAATTGTCAACAAAGCAACAACAACAATATCTGTCACCATCTAACTGCCCCCCTTAAAACACAACTGCAGAAGGAGCAAGAATCAACAATCTTTGTTGTCAGCAAATTCCCTCCCTAAAGCAAAACCAAGGGAAGAGTGCCAATCAACAACGAACAATTGATGCAACATGATGATATGAAGTCTTCAAGCATTGGTTGAAATGACGCCATGACCATCGATCGATCCATTCACAAATGATCTTGATGGTCGACACTGGTCCACAATTCATTCTCTCACGTCTCTTTTATAACGATCTAAATGCAGGACCAGTGATTGACCAAGAATGTTGATGTTTGGATAATTTCTTCTAATGAGGATGTGCAAAGAGCTCATTTTTTGTTTTTTCAGACTCAAAGTTGGGTGCCACAACATTTTCATTTTGAATGACATTGGCAGCCATGCCATCAATATATTTATCATAATTAACAGGAACATTTTCTTTAAGCACCTCACAGTTGGATGTAGATGATGAGGTAGCAACAAAATCGTATCCAAGACCTGCTCTTGATGTCTGCACTATAGGGTTAATAGGAGCAACAATTCCTTGTTTATTCTTCCTAAGTCCTCCTTCGATATATCCCATTTTACTCAGCAACCGAGATCCAATACCAGTAGTATGCTTTTCAAAACCGGGTGTGACAAATGCATGTGATGCGTCATGATCATCAGCGTCAGTGTAGTGTTTTGACAATTAACATCATCAAGTGTGGAAGGAGAGCTTGACACCTTAACATCAACCATCTCCATCTCAAATTTATGAAGACGACTAACTTCTAATTCAAGTTCCTGCTTAGATTCTTGCATCTTTTGAATGACCTCATCCTTCTCAATCAACTGTTGTGAAAATGAATCATAATTTTGTCTCAAAAGTTGATATCGTTCCAACATTGTTTCTTTTAAACAATTAATTTCCATAACATGCTGATTATTTTGCTCTTCCATCTTCTTCTTGAATTTTTTTGTTTTTGAGTCAGGAAAAGACTCAACTTCCTCCTCCAAGTCATCCAGGAGATCAATCTTCTCTTGAAATTCATTTTCAAGCCTTTGAAAATATTTTCCCATCGTTGATTCCAAATGTTCAACCTCATTGATTTTTTCAACGATTGAAATTTGCACCCTATTTTTAAGAGTTGCATTCTCTACTTGCAAAAGGGCTACCACTAATTGCAAATAAAGAACCTATTTACAAAGTTCATATGTTGCCTTCTCCTCATGAAAATCTTACAGTCTTATACCTATTTTGTAAAAACAAAATTGGCAAATCTATTTCCACTAATCACAAAAATAAAAATTACTACAAAACAAAGCTTAAAAAAAACTTGCTTTACATTTTCAAGCATATCACAAATCAGACCAATTTGGATAGCTAGCCAACAAGCAGCCATCACCATCACAAACCATCAACCAAACGGACATATGGCCATTCTCCAACGAGCATCACTTGCAAATGCTCCTAATATTTCAAAAAACCCCGCCCAAAAAAAAGTTTAAGAAAAATCGTTTAAGAATATTCCATTAAACTTTTCCCAAAATCAGCGTTTATTAGAGTCAAGGCTGGTGTTGTTGATCTAAAGGAATGGCAGTGCTTCTGTTGGTATTGGCTCTCGAGCCGCTTCTAAAAAAACACCACACAGAGATCGGTGTATAGATTAAAGCAGCAGCACACTTTTGGAGCATAGGTTCATGTAATGAGAAGCCACCAACATGAATTGAGTCCCCCCAAAATTAGAGTGTTGTGACTCAAATATTTATTAAGAACACGAACTACAATAGTCAGCACGACATCTGATTCCTTTGAAGCCCTCGAACACTGGTGGAAAAGGGCTCACTGAAGGCAAAGACGGTTTAAAGGTTAGGGTGCACAGTGCTTCATTATGCTCTTGAAAAATCTAAATCTGATGAGCTCCTTGCATTTTAAGGGAGGGCGCAGAACGTTGCCAAAACAACATCTAAATCTGATGATCTCCTTGCATTTTGGTGCTGCTTCAATGACCCTTGCCAGCGAATGCCTTTTTTGTTGAAGACAACCAACAAGAAAACGACGCGGGGTTCTTTTGCATGTGTCTGATGATAATTAGTTCTAACTTCTAATAACCGCTGCGTCACAAGCAACAAATGCAGCACACAAAACGGAGACCATCTGAGACCATCGAAAAGGTCATAAAATAGAGTTTCATTAGAAATCTGCCGCCAAACAATACTGATTGGGCAATGACTAACAGGGTCTCAGGCCTAGTCTATCTGGCTCTCTACCTCTGAAGCGATGGAAATCAGCAAAAACTCACACTTCCAATTGAAGCTCAGCAAATATGCAGACCAATGGAATATAGTGGCATGCTTTGTATCAAGTGCCCTTCTATGTTCGGGCATATAAAGCACGGAGGATTGGATTCACAAATTTGGAATTGCTCCAATTGATTCAACTTGCAGAGCCGACCCCTCAGATCTAGAGGCTGTAAACCTTTCCTTGAGCATCAAAAACAAAAAACAAAACTTGACGGATCTATGAGATTAGAAAACTAAAGATAATCCTCATAAAAAAAAGAAAATTTGTCTCTACAAAAACGGATCTGGATAAACAAACTGACAATTCATCATCCAAGCCAATTAGCCAACGAACCAAGGCTTTTCTATGCAAATCTAGTGCCCCCAACAATTCATTTATAGATCCTCAAACAGATCTAGATTCACTTAGTGAACAGTGGATCCATCATGTCTCTCACCAATGACTCCAGCCTTACGGTTCTATAGCAGATAGACTGCCATGTCAAAAAAAACGTGGCCGTAATCACCACTAGATTCGAATACGAGGTCTCCTATGTGATCTCCAGTCAATGCTGTCATCAGTGCCACAAGTGAACGAATAAAAGATGATTAATTGGCACTTTTGCCTATGAAATCATATGCCGGTGAGTGAATCTTTGGAACTATGATCCGCAAAAAACACATGGCAAATCCGGAATAGTTATTAATCATTTCTCAATTCAGTTCTCTGAATCAGCGAGTGTCTATCTGATGACGATAAGGGTTGCGCTACAATTGGCCACACGGTATGATGCGTTGCTTCTCCAATGGTTGCTCTAGAAGGGGCCAGTGTCATGCCCCCAATCTTTTTTTTTCTTAATTGGGCGGGTGCGGCACCACCGTGTGTAAATGTGTTAGAAAACCTGCACAGATGAATCTAGCTAGTAAAGGTTGAACACATAGCTTTGCAGAGCAAAAACATTAAAAGAAAATTGAAAGAAGAAAAGAATGATTTATTAGAAAATATGTTACAATGCTCATTATATAGCATTATGGGTGAAGATCCCAAGGTAATGAACTATAGTGGTGATCAATGAAAAGACTCAACACCTACAACAAGTTCCGGAGATAACTAGTCAGTTGCGGAGTTAAAGAAGGAGCAAATCAAGGAGTAAGTCATGCAAAAGGAATCTTGCATGCAATCCCATGCTCTAACTAAGAGTCCGCATGTAGATGTGTAGTAGTTGCATGTAGTCGCATGCTCTAACTAAGAGTCCACTTGCATGCAATCCAATGCTCTAACTGAGAGTCCGCATGTAGGTGTAGTAGTTCCAACACACGTCTGAAAGATTGATTACTAGAAATTTATTTGTATTGATGTGAATTTGTATATTTTTCTGAGTCAGGAATCACGTTAAACGTCCCCAACTTAACCGACGCTTCACTCGAGCAACCGTCTTGCGTAGTGGGGTGAGCACTAAAGCAGGCCTAAGTTCTTTATATAAATTTAAAAAAGAAATTGTAGAAAGGAAGACCTAAGGTTTATACAAAGTTTTATAAAGCGACTTTTTTATTATTTCTAAAAGAGGATTAGAAACAAGAGAAGGGTTTTATTCAAAAGAGAGTTTAAGACTTTGTAAAGATATGACTATGTTTTGGGTTTGGAAAAATCTTGTTGTTTAGGTGAATTTTATGAAGATTGTGTGTTACGTGGTGTATATTCAAAATCAAATTTTATATTTTTTGGGCGATATGGAAGGAAGTCTCATGCAATAAGGAAAACAGAGACAAAAAAAAAAGATAGCAATCATGGTGTATAAAGTGAGATTGAAGCGGATTCAGAAAAGGAATCGAAAAGAAAAGGCAAAGATCGTTGCCATGATTAGATCAGGCCGCAGCCAAAGAACCAAGAAGTCAAAAGACAGAGAAGAGATTGAAGGTGATTGAGGTAGCATGGATCTACTACTGCCTCTTATGTTTACTGGTACAAATTTTAATTTTTGGGTTGTCAAAATGTAAACTTTTCTTTGAGGTGAAGGGTTAATTGAGTAACCGTCTAATAACACATATGATGAAGTATGTGATGCTTTAGTATTGGATTTTATAAAATAAATATTGGATGAGAAGTTTTTGTGAATGTAGCAAAAGCTACATCTTCCCAAGAAGCATGGAAGATCCTGGAAGCAGAGTTTGGTACAAAGGAAAGTGACATGCAACAACAAGTTGTGTCACAATCTGTTGAAGAATCAATAGAGAAGTCAACCGCATATTTGAGAGTATATGAGCAAGACTCTAAGAGTAAAACAAAGCTTGGAGAAACCCACTCGAAAGTGGATGATGGTCATGAAGACTATAAAGTGAAACCGATTATGTAGTCATGCATATAGATGAAGAAGATGCAGCAAAGATAACAAAGAGAGAAGTCAAGGCCTTTGCATATGAAGCAGAGCAAGTGTATATAAATGCTTAAGAACTGCACTGTGACATGGACGGTGAAAATGATGGTGAATACCACTGTGACAAGACACATGTGGATGATGACTGCAAAGTGAGATGTGAATTGGTAAATCTAGCTACAACCGATGAATTTGGTGAAATTGAAATTGTTAATGAACCCATGCATGCTCGGATATCCCACCATAGGGTGGATGAACATTATGTTATGACACTTGTGGTATATATTTTGAAATAGGGATTGATTGTGGTAAAATGGTTAGTGCCATGTTTGGTGAAGAATTGCAGGTTGAAGTTGCCATTATAGCAGCAAGTTGTGAAGGAGTTGGAACTTCTCATGAGGTAGTGTGTGATCTAGTAGCATTTGATGATCAAGAAGAGGATAAAGTGATTCAAGAGTATTTTATGAGAATATCCTTTGACCACATAATAGTGGAAGAGAGTTTCATTGAAGTTGAAGCGAAGGAAGAGGAAGAGAAGGAAGCTCCCAATATAGAGCATGATGAAGATGTTTTTAACATTGTTTTTGAATATGCAGTAACTGTTCAAAATAGCATGGTAGCTGAAGTTGAAAACTATTTTGTTGATAAGTTTGGTGCATATTTGAAGCTCATTGAAAAATGTATTGAGAAGCCAATTGAACAAATTGATTATAGTCTTAAAGCAATAGTTGGAATAAAATAATTAAATGAAATGGTGAATGAGAGAAAGGAGAATGACTATGATTTTACATGTATAAGTCTAATAATGATCTTAAATGTGTAGATTATAGGAAAAATTAGCAGTATCTAATGATGAAAGTGAAGAGAAAGACATGGAACTTTCTAAAGATGAAGAAGAAAGCGTATAACCAATTTTTCAGCAATGGAGTCAAGAAGAAATCAAATTATGCTATTAAGAAATACGGTAGAAAGAAGATTAGAAATATGATTCACAAGAAGCAAAGCAAAGAAGATAGTTTGAAGATGAATATTTGTCTTAGTATTCCGTGAGTGAAATAATTGTTGAAGAGGAAGGTGTAGAACACAAACTCAAATCAAATAGAAGAGACGTCAAAGAAAAATTACAGTAGTAGTTAGTGAAGAAATATGAAGCTTACAGCAAGAAAGTGCAACTGAGAATAAAGCAATTTCGAGGGTATTTAATTTGGAATAAATGAAAGATAAAATCCAAAATTGTAACAGTTTTGAGTCATTGTAAGCCTAGCTAAGACTTAGACCAGCAGGCATGTTTAAGTGATGATTGAATCAAGCCTAGCAGGCATAGTTGAGTCATGTTTAAATTAGGTTGAGTCATGATTGAGTTATGTCGAGTCATATGGTCTTAATTAAGGGAGAGTGTTAGAAATAGTAAATTATTCTTGCATGTAGTGTCGTCTATATTGAGAGTGTGAGTTAATTTGAGTCAATGTGAGCTAGTTTGAATTTACCCTATATTTGGAAAAGTTAAATTTATTGTGATTTTGCATGAATAAGTTAGCCAGAGTTGAGTCAAGTCTAGTTGGAGTTTGCAAGATTCCATATTCATTAAGTTATGGCTTTATATGTGTTTACACCTAATCCTTGTGATTGGGTAAATATATGTAAATAAATAAATAAGAAATATGAACAATCATCAGGAGATGAGCTGAAAAATCTCTCCTTCATGTATATAATGAAGACCAACCTGATGGAATAGAACACACGAATCATTTTTTGCCTTATGGAGTTACTGCATGGCCTGACATGGTATCAAAGCCAACTACTTCTTTTTTTAGCTCTTATGTCCCTTGTAACTCCCTAGTCTGCTCTCCATATAGAAGCGCTACTCCTCCATACAATTAGCTGCCCATATAATTCAGGGCCTGACACTGCGTGCGCTCTCTAGCTCTCTGGACTGTCCACAAATGTTTTCTGCCATAATGTTTTCTGCCATACTTATTCACTGAAAGCCATCACCTCCGCCATTATTGTGAGTCCATGTAGTCCGTTTGAGGAACACTAGTGTGGTGAGCATGGAGCGGGAGCGGTCAAGGCCTTGAAATGCAAAGTTAGAAGTCTTGAATTCCCTTAGCCAAGGTTCTAACTATATAGGAAAATGTTGTTTCTTGGGTAATCTTTACACATTTGAATCAATGCTCAATATAAATGTTGTTTCAATATATACGTTGCTCCGATATTTTTAATGCTGGTATATGTTGTGTGAATGATGCTTTGAAGCCTTCCACATAACGTTGCTTTGGTATATGCTGCGTGAATGATACTTTGAAGTTTTCCATTGATCTGCATGAATGATACTTTGAAGTTTTCCACTGATCTGCGTGAATGATGCTTTGAATTTTTCCAAAATTGAACAGATCTGCTCTTTTGTTGCTTCCCTTGTTGTGCCTTGGATGACGAGCGCTCGCTCTTTTGGCCTTTGTGGTACCAGAAAATCACTGTTGGCCCAAGGGCTAGAACATCGTGAGACCAACCAGAGAATGGTCAGAATCCATTATTGAGGATGTCGGAAGTTGCTGCAGCTGGCTTGGAAACGATATTGAACTTGTATCTCAATCTGTTGCCTTGATTAATCAGAAATGTCACGTGAAGAAGAAGGATATTCGAAAGTTTTTGGATGGTATATATAGAGAGCCACTATTGAAGATTGAAGGCTGTGCTCTCCCATCTGACAACAAATTTTCTCTAGCGCCATTTGTGGAATGGTGCATTTGTTGTGCATTTGTTTAGGTTAGCGAAGTGAGCTTTATTTCAGGGTTTTGCTAATCTAAACACATAAAATTCATGTGTTTTTTTGTGTTTCAGATGATATCATTATCGCTGGCGTATACTTTGAAGTTTTTTTTGGTATATGCTTGAAGACTTTTTGACATGTAAAATGTGTACTCTTAACTCTGTTTAACACATGGAATTGTATTGAGCCCCTTATTTTTGGTACGCTAACTGCATGGTATTGGCGTCCATATTGGTATATAAGGAAGAGATTTGAAATCTTTTGAGAATGCCCTTTTGAGTACAATTTTACTCTATATTGGCAGAAGTATTTTTCTATCAGCAGAAATAATTTCTTTTTACAGAATGCATTCAATCATATCCATGGTGGGAATAGTTCTCACTGGCAAGGAGAACTATCCTGAATGGTCCTGGATGATAAAATACACCCTCATTTTCAATGAGTTGTGGAAAGGAATGTGTGTCGAAGACGGAGACAATGAACCAGTACAGCCTACCTCAGACAAAGAGCTCGTCATTTGGGAAAACAAGAATAGCAAGGCTTATGCATTAATCACAACATCTGTAAATGAAGAGGTGAGTCACCATATATCGTCATATTCAAATGCCTTTGAAGCCTTACAAAAGCTTAAAGAACTCTATGACTCACATTCTGCACTTGAAGTTGTTCAACTCATGATTAAACTCTTCACTCTTGAACTGCAAAATAATGATCCTCTTGCTCTTGCATCTGAAGTAAAGTCTATAATGCATGATATCAAATCCACTAAGGTTGAATTGGATATTCCTCTTATCACTTTTCTCAAGGCAATTCATCCTACTTACTCCAATTATCTTGAGTCATTGCATGAAAATGGAAATCTCAAAGATATAACCTTTGACTCTCTTGTGAAAAAGTTTGCTGAAAGAGAGAAAGCTTTTGGAAAGAAGACAGCCCCTGAATCTTCTGAAGAGGTTGTGTGCCATGCTCATAAAGAAAAGCATCTTGCTCAAGATTCTACAAGAGGAAGAGGTGGTCGAAGAGGAAGAGGAAGATATTTCAAAGGCAGGGGGCAAAACATTATCAAGGAGAAAAGGCAGATTTGCACTACATACACTACAAAAGAAATGGATCACATGATGCCACTACATGCAAGCTACCATGGGACAAAATTGAGCAGAAAAGAAACCAACAGAAAGGTAAAACTGATGATACAGACAAAGGTAAACCACATGAATCTGCTCACTATGTTGTGGCACAATGTAACATTGGAGTAAATGAAGATTTGTTTAATGCTCCACTTGCCTCTTGGAAAAATGATTGGTTGCTTGATTCAAGAGCAACCTGGCACATGACTCATATAAAATATTTTTTGAATATTTCACTGACAATGTTGATGGAGCAATATACTTTGCAGACCAATCAAAAATCAAGCCATCAGGGCTTGGCACAATTAGGCTTGAACTACCTGGTCTTCTAGACTTTCTTCTGCATCATGTTCTATATCTCCCACAGCTCAAGAGAAACTTGTTGTGCTTGGTCCACATCCACCAGCAAGGTCACTCCATTCATATGTTTGATGGAAAACTGGAGGTAAGAAAAGCATCTGATCACTCACTTGTCATGAGGGGAATAGAAGAAAAAAGGCTTCTCAAGCTGCAAGGAACTTCTGCTCATGCACAACATTTCTCATACAACTCTCATCATGAAGAAGGTACACTTTCATCAAGTTTATTATGGCATGCTAGATTTGGACATTTGAACTATGAAGGTCTCCGCTTGTTGAAGAAAAATGGTGTTGTTGGTTTGTCGACAATTCCTAGGAATCTTAAGTAATGTGATGCTTGCATTCTAGGAAAGCACAACAAACAGTATTTTCATGATTCACATTCAAGAGCACATAGAAAACTTGAACTCATTAATTCAGATTTATGTGGTCCAATGCATGTTCCTTCTGCAAATGGAAATAAATATATCATGACATTTATTGATGACTACACCAGAATGTGTTGGGTTTATTTATTGAAGAACAAATCTGATGCTTTCCTAACTTTCAAGAATTTTCATAAATGGATTGAAAATGATGCACAATCTCATATTGGGTCTATTCGCACTGATAATGGAAAAGAATACACATCAAATGAATTTGAAAACTATCTTCGCCAACATGGGATCAAACATCAAACAATTGTGCCTTATAATCCCCAACAGAATGGTGTAGTAGAAACAATGAATAGGACAATCTTAAATATGGTAGAATCCATGCTCTTCTTCAAAAATGTAAAGATAATGTTTTCGGCTGATGCTGTTCTATGTGCTACATATATAAAGAATAGATGTCCATCTAATGCTATAAGAAACAAGACCCCATATGAAATGTGGTATGGATATGTTCCTTCGGTAAAGCATCTCAAGGTCTTTGGTTCCAACTATTATGCCTTGATACCAATGGTACATAGAAACAAACTTGGTGCTAGAAGTCGTAAGTGTATCTTTCTGGGGTATTCAAACACCTCTAAAGCATACCGCCTCTATGATGAAGTAAATAATAATTTTGTTGTATCTAGAGATGTATTTTTTCTTGAATCATCCAAAATTGGCAATGTTGTTGAGCCATCAACACATCTTGAAGGGGGGATTCCTATACTAGATCAACATGTGGAATCTTCTTCTGAAGAACACTCTCCCCCGCATGAAACTCCAACAACGGATGATGCTTTAAGTGATGTGATTGATAGAACTGGGAGACTCAATCTTGATTCAGTTCCAACTCATCAACGGAGCAGCCTAGACCATCGAAAAAAGGCCCTCCAAAGTGGATGACAAAGACACTTGAAAGTGTACATCCTGATGAGGTTGGAAAGATAGGAACTGGAAATTCAAACTAGCAAAATGGAGGTGATGTGGATGACTCTAATTCACTTGTTGATATGGATGTTTCTTATGATTGTGAATTGAACTTGTCTACAGATTTTGAACCAACTTCCTTCAAATAAGTTGCTTCTCATGATGAATGGAAAGAAGCAATGCAAAAGGAGTATGATGCCCTCATAAAGAACGACACTTGGAAGCTGGTTGATCCTCCATTAGGAACCAAACCAATTGGATGTAAGTGAGTCTACAAGAACAAGTATAAAGCTGATGGCTCACTTGACAAGCACAAAGCTAGGCTTGTGGCAAAACGTTTCACACAGAAGGAAGTGGTAGATTATGAGGAGACTTTTTCCCCCACGGAAAAATGGGCTACCATCTAGACACTCTTTGCACTAGCAGCTCAGAACAGTTGGAAAGTCCACCAAATGGATGTAAAAACTGCTTTCTTAAATGGAGATCTAAAAGAGAATGTTTTTATGTCCCAGCCTGAAGGATTTGCTATGAAAGGACATGAACATAAAGTATGCAAACTGGTGAAGTCCTTTTATGGCCTCAAACAAGCACCGCGAGCCTGGTATGAAAAATTAACTGAGCACCTTTTGAAACTCAATTTCAAACATTATGATCTTGATGATGGAACTTTATTTGTCAAGAAAGTTGGCAAAAAAGTTGTATATCTTGTGTTATATGTAGATGATCTTTTGATGACAGGGAACAATGAAAGCTACATTGCATCCATAAAGAAGGAATTGGGGTAAAGTTTTGAAATGATTGATTTGGGCTATGTTCATTACTATCTTGGCATTGAAGTAACCCAACATCCAAAGTCCATATTTCTTTCTCAAAAGAAATACATTGGGGATCTATTGAACAGGTTTGGCATGACAGAGTGCAATCCTCTTACTACTCCAATGGAACAAAACTTAAAGCTCACGTCTATTGAAGGAAAAGAATTTGAGGATGCAACAAAGTATAGACAGCTTGTAGGAAGTCTCAACTACCTAACTACTACCAGACCAGACATTTCGTTTTTTGTTGGAATCCTCTCCAAGTTTATGCAAAAGCCTTGTGAGGGACATTGATCTGCTGCAAAAAGAGTTCTAAGGTACTTGAAGGGAACTCAAGACTTTGGAATCAAGTATACACAGGTGGACGACTTCAGCTTGATTGGATACTCTGATTCAGACTTTGATGGAGACAAAGAAACTGGGGTATCTACTTCAATATATTCTATGAGTCTTGGATCAGGAGCTGTCTCCTGGAGATCATGCAAACAATCAGTTCCAACAGATTCCACAACATAAGCAGAATATGTGGCAGTAAATGAAGCAACAAGAGAAATTGTGTGGCTTAGGAAAATTCTTGAAGATTTGTAGGTAAAACAAGTACAATCAACTCCACTCATGATTGACAATACCTCTGCAATAAAGTTGGCCAAGAACCCAAAGTTCCATGACGAAACGAAGCACATCATACTAAATATCATCTGATTCGACATCATGTTGAGGCCAAAACAATCCATCTCTGTCATTGTTCCACAAATGAGAAAATTGCAGACATCTTCACCAAAGCACTTGGAAGAAAAAAGCTTGAACGATTTAGAATGATGCTTGGACTCACCAACATCCCTTCAGATTAAAGGGGGGAATGTTGACACATAATCCTTGCGATTGGGTAAATATATGTAAATAAATAAATAAGAAATATGAACAGTCACCGGGAGATGAACTGAACAGTCTCTCCCTCGTGTATATAATGAAGACCTACCTAATGGAATAGAACACATGAATCATTTTTTTCCTTATGGATTTACTGCCTGGCCTGGAAATATGTTAATGGTTTGGTCATTGTAGTGAGCGTGACATGCTTGAGGCTAGAAGCGCCAAGAGTCGTAGCTCGGTGAATGTGTATGTGTGAAATATTTATTAATAAAAAATTATTTGTTTTTTTTGGTTGGGTCATTGTAGTGAGTGTAAGATGCCTAAGGCTATAAGAGTCAAAAGTCGTAGCTTGGTTAATGTATATGTGTGAAATATTGATTAATAAAAGTTTATCTGTGTTTGTGTGAATTTGTGTATTTTCCTCCTATGCCTTTCCATCAAGTTAATGTGTGTATGGTAAGCAAAATGAGGAAAAATTGACTTGCATGTACATTCATTGCTTAATATAGGCTCTAAATATGACGCTTTTCAAAGGCATCTCCACATATGTTTATTTTGCGATTATATGTTATTAGTGGATCAAAAGTTATTTTCAAGTGGTTTTATCCTACATTTGAAAAGGTTTTGTTGAACTTTGAGTGTTAGGCAATTTGATTTAAATGTCTTAATTAAAATTTTTACTAAAATAGTTGATCCTAGACTCAATAAGATGTTAATTAAATTCAAAATTTATAATTGATAATGAATTTATAAATAAAAAGGTTAGTTGGGATTATGAATTTTACTTTATTTATGCATGTGGATTATTCATGCAAAAATATAATGTTAATAAGATTACTATTAGTAAGTCGTAAAGATTAAATATTTAAGATAGAGAGATTTTTATTTCCTTATATTATATTTAGATGAGAAACCATAATCTTTTGGGTCTGAACAATTTGATATTTCAGGAATTACAGGTAATCATGACATTGGAGTGTTTGATAACAATAATGTGTGCAGTGAAGGATCGTGACTTTCATAAAGAATTGAGTAACAGTTTCTAAATTAATATCTTTGAAGCGATCGAACAATGAAGTAATATTCCTAGAAACCAAACACACATAAATAATTTTGAAGCTTGACCAATCATATGGCATTTGTTTTAATCGGCTCAATACTGAGAGGGGGGTGGATCAGTAGTGATATGCTCTATTAATCTTTTAAACCTTTTTGCTATATTTATTTGAACAGCATTGTGCATCAATGAAACAACATATTAGAACATGTAATCATAAATAAGATAGATCATCAACATATAATATTGCACAATGAGATAAAATGATGTCTAGTGGAAAATCCCCTCCTAGTTAAAAACTACCCTTGTTGTTACTACTGCTTTACTTAAATTCTATTAATAAATCAATCATCTATTAACAATGTTTTAATTGGCCATCATCAACAAGGAGCCACTACCCCTTCTTTAGCAAGCCACCACATTCCGAAATGCCATAACCTCCTATTCTTGCAGGGCCTCATTTCAGAATTTTTAGACTAGACCCCTAAGAAAAACAACAACTATTTTCTTCTCTAATTAGCTCATATAATGAAACAACATTTTTATAGTCACTTTTGCCTCTAATTATAACATCCACTCACACAAATCAAACCATTATCATCAACATAACTAAAAACAAACATATGATTGACCCACACACAAAACTCTCTTTGACACACATATGATCAACAATCACTCGCAAAACCTAACAACGTCATCAAAACACTCTATTATGTACACATAGATACGTTTCTAGTATCAATCATAAAATCTTGAATCCTTCAGACTAGATCCATCGTTTTATAGTGCACCAATGCATAGGGGTGTTTAACAGCTTTAGATTGCATTGCATGAGAGTCTCTTCTATTGACACAAGATCTGAAACAATTCTTGTTCACTTCAACCTATTATTTGTGCCCAAAAACCCCACATGATCCTCACACTCTAAATGCACTACTCATTCAATGCACCATAATCTCAGGATTTTTGGAGGGGATCACACATTCGATATACCCCTTAAGTATTTACATTGTATTATACAGGAGCATATATGCTCCATTCATTAAATAATCAAAATGGAGAAATCAAATACAAATTGATCCATGTGTACACTATCCAAATTCATATTACATCCACTATTGAACTCTTCAACGGTTCATCAATAATACATGGCAACTCTTAATTTCCCATTTTCTAACTACAGGACATACACAGTGTGTCACATACATACACTAGGTATACCCATCATTAAATCTACACACTCGAACCTCTATTGAACTCTTCAACGGTTCATCAATAATACATGGCAACTCTTAATTTCCCATTTTCTAACTACAGGACATACACATTGTGTCACATACATACACTAGGTATACCCATCATTAAATCTACACACTCGAACCTCTACCATTTTTACTCCTTTTCCTTTCTCCTCATAATCTGCGTATATTATATCTACCATGCTTTCCATCCTGTAGAAGACCTTATAGAGATCTTTGCGATCCTCCATTTTCATTCTTGTTGCACATTCAATCTCTGATTATCATTCACACTCGTAATTCACATCAACAAGAGGACTGCTCTGATACCAAACTAGAATTAACCTAAATCTTTTACTTTTGTGATGTTAACAGAGTTGCATGTGAAAGCGTATGAAGAAACCAGATGTGCATACTTTAAAGAAGATTAAACATAAAGATAACCATCACATCAAATAACACACACAAATTGATAATGGAATTCGTCCAGTGTGGACTATGATTCCAAATGTGGTATCAAGAGTGGGGAGGTCACTTCATTGGTTATTACAAGATGATGATGAATACATTATGTGTTGTTTGTGAATAAAAGGAAGAACTCCCTTAACTAGAGTGGCATGTATCTCCATAAGTCATTCCCCTACAAGAACTCTCACTCATATAAGCTATCCTTCAGCATGACAAAATATCAAACTCTCATATGAAGGGGCATACAAGGATCCTCCAACAAAATGGAAAACAAGGATCTCAAAATCAAATCATCAGCTCGACAAAAATCGAAAGAAGACATGACATCAATGCATCTTATACATCCACTTTCGTAGATGGCCTGAAAATGCACACCTTTGTTGAAGAAATGTCCTGCACTGTTGAATTCCTGGTGAAAATTCATGAAATATAACTATAAACTTGACCCCTTTCTGACTCAATCAAATTTGGGCTCCCTGGGAATCTCACATATCCCTCAAAGATTCTCTTCTGTAGGTTGACGGGAATTTATCTACTCAGATGAAGAAATTGATCACACCATCGTGTTTCTTACAAAAAACTAGGGAAAATGAGTATAAAGCCAACCTGGTTTTGAAACTGTCATTTTCTGGCCTCCAAGGTATCTTTCAGATTCCATGCAGATTCCTGCATCAAGGTTCCAACTTCATGATTCTTCCCTAAACATTATCCTCCAAAACATCTATTGATCAGATCAGAAAACTTATCATACCATCATACTCATGGCAAAATTTTGGTTCATTTGAGTATAAACTTGGCATATTTCTGATATTGTGAAAATTTGGCTCCAAGGGAATCTTAAAGATTCCTCATGATTCCTTTGCGTCAGGGTTCCATCCCTCATTTTCCGTGCTCAGGCTAGGTTCCACTCCTTCATCCCACTGGGAAAATAGTAAATCGGGTGTATGTAAAAAAACTTGGGGCGTGAATTTCAAAGAGACCCATTCAGTTGTTGGTAATTGTGCCTAACTATGGTAGGTGAGGTTGGTAGTTCCAACCCCTGTTGGAAATAATACTAAGAGGGGGGGGTGAATCAGTATTATATAACTCTTATCAATTTATACAAATAATTTCAGATCTAACAATTGAAACTTGCATATACCTTCCAAACTTATAATTTAATTTATTCTTCAGATGTTTGTCATTAATATGTATGTGAGAACCATAGAATAATGAGCAGGAACACAAAATAGACAGTCACACCAAGGAACACAAGATGTAAGGTGGAAACCCAATGTGGGTGAAAACCACCTGCTGCAATATGTCACTATCTTCTTTCAATTAGAAACTTCTTCTTACAATGATTTTGTACTGGTGCAGTCTTTTACCAGTATGCAGGCTGCAACCTGCAAAGAGCTACAACCCTCTCTCGATTTCCAGCTTCTTCTGGAAGGGAGCTACAACCCCCTTAGCTCTTGTACTAGTTGAAATACTAGTACGTAGGTGCTAACCTACAGAAGGCTACAACCTTCTCTTTTCTTCCGGGGACCATGTTTCATAAATTTTCAATCTGGATCCAAAACATCAAGTACATGTGCATCACCCAATCTCCTTTAAACAAATAACTTCTCAGAATACAGTAACCAGAAAATAACACTAGTAACCAGACACCAATTTAAACCCAGATCTCTGCAGAAATAAGTAAAAGACAACTAAAATATATTTCAAGAAAGGTCTGCAACTTCACCGAAGGAAACCTACAGATATCCGCACTTCTGTCGTGACGAGTCTGCGCAACTCCGCACCTGCACTGTCTACTGTTCAGCGCACCTCCGCACCTGCTCCGTTGATTCAACTGCACACCTCCGCACCTACTTCTTCTCTGGTTCTGCACACCTTCGCACCTGATTCTTCTCTGATTCTGCGCACCTTCGCACCTGCTTCTTCTCTGGTGCTGCGCACCTCCGCACTGCGCCTTTACTGCTCCTACGCACCTCCAGATTTAGAGTCCTCAACCATACCCAATACTGTCGAAATCACAGATCTGTTCATGCGTCAAAGGGATCTCAACTTTTCAATAGATCTGACTTATAATGCTCCGGTTTCTCCTTGATTCAAATTCAACTATGTCTCACCAACCGATTATTAGAAATTCAGATCTTGCTCTTCTTAAGATTTTCCACACTTGTGATTAGCCAAATGATCTCCTTTCCTTTTTATAGGCTAGGCCTCACTCAAAACCATGGACCAAAACCATTGAGAAACAATACCACGGACCTAATACCTGGGTTCAACTCTTTTAGATGCAATACCATAGACCAAAACCATAGGATCAAAAACTGTCGGACTAATACCATGAACCAACCATAAGATTTCCCATGTGCGTGCGCTTTTCTCTGCATGAAAGTACATGAACTTTTCTCTGCATGAAAGTGCGTGAACTTTTCTCTGCATGAAAGTGCGTGAACTTTAGGTTCACACCTTTTGTGCGGGAGACCTGCGAACATATTCGCACCTTTTCAATGGTTCTCCTGCGCAACCTGCCGATGACCGCATCTTTTGATCTGTGCACCTGCGGAACTAGAAAATAACTTTGCTGCACTATAATTTATCATCTGAGATGAGTGGGTTGCCATCAATTACAACATATGTATCATAATTCCAACATGATGATACCCACTCTTAAGATCTATTTTTCTAAAATGCTTTGCTCCACTCAAACAATCCATCAAATCTTCAATTCTAGGTAAAGGAAATCTGTACTTGATTGTGATTTTAATGATCGCTCTTGAATCAGTACATATTCTCCAGCCTCCATCCTTCTTTGGACTCAACACTGTTGGTACTACATAAGGACTCAAACTTTCTCTTATCAGTCCTTTATTAAGCAATTCCTGAACCTACTTTCAAACCTCTTCTAATGGGTGGTAACTCATTAGGCAAATCATCAACAATGATATCACAATAGTTGTCCAGCATTTTTTTAATTTCAGCGGGTAAATCAAAAACTTTAGTAGAAGTCATTATTACCTTGGGCTTGCAAATTACAGCAAAATTTACCTCATTTTCTTCAATCTGTTGTAAGTATTCCTTTCCTCCTAGTAATAGAGTTTTTGGATTAGTCTTCTTTCCTGATGCATCCTCTTCTCCCATAGGCAGCAATGTATGATTGATACCATCTTTACCAAACTTGTAGGTGTTTCTTTTCCCATCATGCATAGCTCCTCTGTCATATTGCCGAGGTCTTCCAAGCAATATGTGACACACATTCGTGGGCATCACATCACATACAATTTTATCCTTATATTTTCCCAATTGCAACTCCACTTCACACTATTCATTCACTAACAACTGATGTCCCTTTTGTAACCATTACACCTTGTAAGGTGTTGGATGTCTCATTGTCTTCAACTTCAATTTCTCCACCACTTCTGTAGAGACCAAATTATCAGTGTTGACACTATCAATGATCATCTGACAACATTTCCCTTGAACCTTACACATTGTTCTAAACAAAGTCTTTCTTTGTGATGGTTCAACTATCTCCTTTGCTGGCTTGAGCAAAACTTTATTGACTACCAAATATTCTCCTCTCTATGGTACATTTTCTTCTTCTGTCATTGTTGTTGCTTCTTCCTCAACTTAAGCAACAATTGCATTCCTCTGACTTGTTCCTGCATTCTCTGGGCACTCAAAAGCTCTGTGTCCCAGTTTGTTACACCTGTAACATCTTAATTCTCTTTCTCTGCCTCTACCTCCTCTTCCTCTAGAAAAACTCCCTCTGCCACCTGCATCACCTTCTGTGGTTGTATGCTGGGTTGAGTTCCTGCTAGCTCCATCTCTAGGTGTTATATATCTTCCTCTACCACCTTGACTTCCTTTTCCTCGGAAAGTACCTCTTCCTCTAGTAGACTGCTTCCTCATGAGTTTTTCTTTAGCTTTCTGTACCATCTGATAAGCTTCTTCTACTGTTTTAGGAGACAGTATACTTATCTCATCTTGAAGGTCCATCCTAAGACCATTCACATATCTAGCCACCTTCTCATCTGTATCCTGAGTTTGTCCAGCTCTTATACTTACCTTATATAATTCCTCTGTATATTCCCTCACTGTCATAGACCTTTGTCTAAGATTTTGCATCTGTCAAAGCAAGATTTGTTGATAATTACTTAGTAGGAACTTACCTCTTAGCTTTGCTACCATCCTATTCCAATCTTTGATTGGTTGCTTGTTAAGACTCTTTATTTCTGCCTGCACTCCATCCCACCAAAGTGTTGCATGTCCTTTTAGCTTGGTGACAACAAACTTTACTTTATTCTCATCTTCTGTTTCTTCATAATCAAAGAATTTCTCCATGCCATTAATCCAGTCTATCAATTCTTTTGGATTCAATCCTCCTGCATATATTGAAACCTCAGTTTTTGTCCTAGCTATGGATCTCAACACTAATTGGAAGAACCTCATCTCAGGAGTAATTGCTATAGTTTCCTCCTCTCCTTCAGTTTCAACCTCAGGCTCACTAACATCTCCATCATCTATATTTCTCCTTGTTGTTAATGCTTGTAATCTAGCCTGCTCTGTTGCATAGCTTCCATCACCTCAGCATTTGCAACTCGTCGTCCTCTTCTACCTTGTCCTCGTCCTCTTCCAACTCTAAAAGCCATATTAAATTTCCTTCTCTTGCTTCTGAGATTCAATTCAGTGTCAACAGGTTGCTCTAATACCACAAATGATGGTCTGGGTGCAGGCGATATTGAGAAACATTCAAACCCTTATAAAACTTCCTCTAATTCTGGTGGAATCCCTTCATCTTCCTTAACTGGAGTATTAGTCATCTATTTCTAGATTGACTGTGTGATTAATCTTTCCCTTTTTGCCGCTAAAATCAATCTTTTTGTTGCTAATAGCCAAACCTCTCGTTATCGGGCACAATTTCATAACAGAGGCACTTAACTCTATCGGCCTTGGTTTTTTTAAGAGAAATGCGTTAACACGCAAAATACACTATCGGCAGGTTATTCCATAATAAATGGACCTGAAGGTAATATAAACCATGGCTTGATAAAACTTGAGATCCACCTTCTAAAACTCGTCGCACCTCTTCACCATTGATCCCTTTAAGATCCAACGCTCCCCGACCTTAAACTTACTCCACGCCTGTGGACCCTCGATCTTGTTCTGTGAGATCTAACAGTTCATACGCATATTGGCCGGCAGACCTACGCACTCCAAATCCACTCAAAAAGGTGGTTTCTCTCTCTCTCTCCTCACTGCTACGTGGCACAATATGTATGGAATCGGTGCGGAAGGGGAAATACCGCTTACGGTCTTTCGTCTACCTGAAATCTACCCATGGTTTCTTCAAACTTGCGATGCGATAACTATACTCCGCCGATCCAATGGTTGCGATAGATCGCAATCCGACGGTCCCGATTAAATCGCATATCACATAGTTACAATCCTCCAAGTCAGGCTCTGTCCGCTCTAAAGCGTCGATCCAATAACCTTACGGACCCGATATGGATATAAGCCATCCTTTATTAGATATTAAGTCTGGATTTCAAATTCGTTCTATGTTTTTCATTGTTTCATAGTGTAAACTGGAATTCGGCTTACGGGACTAAAACGATGCATAAAATTGAAAACAGGGGCACGCCGATATGAAGGAAAACACTCAAATTGACTTTTATCAAAGTATTAAGTGGAAAACCAGTGTTGAATCATTGTTATAAAGACTTAAAAGTAAGCGATGCGAGAATGCCAAAGATATGCATAAATTCAAGATTTAACAAATGCACAAGTGTTCAGATGTATAGAAAGGGTTTCGAAGGTCACAATGCCTCCGGGATCGACCAATACATAGAGATATTCTCCTCTTTCCTTAATTGATAAGATCTAAATCCAATCGGTCAAAATCCCTTTACAATAGCGTGGAAATTACACAAGTACTGGTTCATCCTAACAACCAGATCCTAATTCAAAGGCTAAAATTTATTAATCCTATCTATTCTACAAGGCATTCTCCTCGAGAATCTCCACTACAGCTAACTAACTAATACTTATTACATCACGATCAAGTCCTATATTCTAGCTCTATGCCTAACTAGAAAAACATGGAAATTGATGGCTAAAGGATCCCTCTCCTTTTCTTGTAGATTTTTTGTATTTTTGGAATAATTTTGAAGCCTTTTCCCTCCAAGTCTCATGCTCCTACATCAATTTACAATTTGATAGAGTATATTTCTCCTACACCTAGTAAATTAGATTTGGCTGCAGCATAAAAATTCAAGACAAAAATCAAAAATAGTCTAACACAAGTAAACCTCGAATCTCTCTCATATCATCCATAAAATGATTCAATAGAGAATAACTCCTAAGAAATTAGCTGACAACTTTAGGGATTAAGACACTAATATAATTAACAATACCATCTCCATACTAATTTTAAGTTTAGAGCCTAACAAGAACATAACGACGTAAAAATAACTTCTAGCACATATAGTGCGCCTGTGCTTCATCAGTATACCTCCCCTGGTCGATAATTTATGATTGACAATTTAAGGACATTAAATTGGCCAAACATTTTTATTGAACAAGTCCCTAGTAAAGAGGGAGCTTGTGTATATTGCTTTTATATAAATGAGTTGGTCCTCCCTAGTTAAGAGGGAGTGACAAATATGGTTCTCTACTTCATGTGTCATGCACTAGACTAGGACTAACAATTGTAAGTCTTAGTGAAGGCCATGAGGAGAAATAGACACATCATTCTTGTCTTCATATTGTGAAGAAAGAATGGGGGGTTGGGTAAACAACTAAGGTTTATTTCGATACTCTTTGAGGATGAAGTAGGGCATCCAAGATAAGAGGAAATTCCTTGAGGTTGTGTTATTCCAAGATAGGAATTATCCTAAAAGAACATACCCTGTGAACACCTGAGTGGGGTATGTGCCTTAAGAGACAATGATGATGGTTTCTTTCAATCATTGGTTTCGCCAACATTGTGCTCTGATGTTGTGGAGAGATAGAATTGTTGGTCAAGGCCTTCCTATGTGAAAATTTTGGTTGGTATGATAAGAAGCTTTGGTATAATATGATAAGATAGCTTATGAGATGGCTTACCAGTCCAACTCTTCTTATGAGAATTCTTCATTTTGAGAATGTCCAAGCACCTTGTATGGATTATGAATACCTCCCTAGTTAAGAGGGAGTGTTGAAATATGTAACTAGGTTCGATATTCATAATGGCACATGTAATCATGATTTTATATATTTGATGTAAAGAGAAAAATAATTTTATTATGGTTATTCTTGAGGCATGGGTTTCATGCTCAAGGGAAATTTATTTTTAGGTGAATCACCCATTGAGTGCTTATAGGGCTTGTCATTGAGTCTACTAGTCAATTGAGTCATTGTCATTTATGGATGACCCTTTTGGAAATGTTACATATTGTAAAGAAAAAATATTTGAGTCAAAATTAGAGTCAAAGACCCTCCAAGACCTTGTCAATGGGTAAGCAACAAGTCAGCCTATATGGAATATCAAGTCAACCTCATGGAGGCAATTCATACCCCTAAGAAACTTATATATAAGAAGGAGGTAGACCTCATTTGGACACACTATCAAGCAAGTTTGATCTCCTCAAGATAGAAGCTGGAAAAGGATGAAAAAGAAGAAGAAAAGCAAGATCGAAGTTTTGGGCCTCTCTCTCTCTTGTGTTAGGGTTTCTTCAGTTGTTGGGCAAGTCAAAGTGTTGGAAAGTTGTTTGGAAAGTCGAAGTGTTGGAAGGTTGTTGGGAAATTTGAAGTACTAGAAAGTTGTTGGACAAGTCAATGTGTTGGAAAGTTGTTGGGTAGTCAAAATGTTGAAAATTTGTTGGGCAAGTTGAAGTGTTGGATATTTGTTGGGGATGAAGTTGTAAAAGAAACTATTGGGTCGAAGTTGCAGAATAAATTGTTGGGTCAAAGTTGCAGAATAAATTGTTGGGTCAAAGTTGTAGAAGAAAATGTTGGGGTCGAAGTTGTTGGAGTCGAAATTGCTGGAAAGAAATCTCATCAAGGAGAAAGATTGACTTGGTCTTGGAGGGGTATTTTTCAAGGGACTTAGGTCTTGTAATTCGTCATTTGAAGATTCTATAAGAAGAGAAGAATTCTTATGGATTTTCCTCTCAAGAGGAGAAGTTTTTTCCTTGGTTGATCGCCTACATCTTATGTCCTCGTCTCATTGTTCTTTATGGTTTGTTAGTTGTTTGATGATAAGAACACTAATTATAATAAAGAGAATGAAGAAATTACTAAACTTAAGTAATATATATCACAAACAGTTATCAAAGTAAGAGAAATCACCTAACCTAGTTGTGCCTAGATTTCTCAACATTGAAGACATACGATACTTATATTATCCAACATGTCATTCCCATTAAAGACAGGGTCAAACCTTTTCAGCAAAAGCTAAGGAAAATTCATCCAACGTTGGAACCCCTAATCCAAAAGGAATTGAGGAAGTTGTTGGATGCTCAGATCATTTTTAAAGTTAGACATTCTACTTGGGTTTTGAATTTGGTCGTTGTGAGGAATAAGTCCAATGAGATAACCATGTGTCAACTTTCACAATTTCAACCAAGCATTAGATAAAAACAATTTCCTGGTGTCATCCATCAAACAGATCTTCCAAACAATATCTTGGTCTGAAATGTCCTCATTGCTAGATGGTTTTTCTAGCTACATTCATGTGCTAGTGGTAGAATCATATCGCCTCAAAGCCACTTTCATGAACAAGTGGGGAACATTCGCCTTTAAGCACATGTTATTCGGGCTTATCTATGCTACTACTACATTCCAAAGAGAAATGGCCATTGCATTACATGGCCTGATCGACCAATGTGTGGTAGTTTACTTGGATGATGTTATTGTGTTCTCCAAAATAAGATCAGACCATGTGTGTCATCTGAAACAAATATTTGAGTAGTGTCGCAAATAAGGGATTTCTATCAATCCCACAAAAAACATCTTTGGTGTGTCAGAAGGAACTCTCTAAGGCCACATCATTTCCAAGAGTGGAATCAAAGTTGATACCGAGAAGGTCAAAGTTGTAACTCAAATCGTGTTCCCAGTAAATAAGAAGGCTATGCAATCTTTCTTGGAAAATATTAATTTCCTACGCAAGTTCATCTTTGATTATGCTCAGATAGTTAAACCATTGCAAGAGATGATAAAGAAAGATTCAATATATAAATAGGACAAAAGGGGAAAGGATGATATTGCTCATATTAAACAAGCTATTACTGATGCACTTGCATTGTTTAGTCTTGATTATGGCAAGGATTTCCTGCTTTACACTTTCACCTCAGATTCATCTTTTGGGGCCGTATTGATACAGAAGGATGTTGAAGAAATGGATGACTTATTTCTTTCATGAGTGTTGTCTTATAGGGGTCAGAGTTGAACTTCTCTGCCATAGATAAACAAGCTTACGTTGTATATAAGGTAGTTAAGCATTCCAGACCCTACCTCCTTAAAGCTCACATGATCATATATGTGCCTCATCCAATGGTCATAACACTTTTCGTGCAGTAGGAGCTGGGTGAGAAGAGGACAAAATGCATGACTTGTTTACAAGAATATGATCTAGAGTTTAAGCCAGTTCATACTATTAAAGGTCATGGCCTAATCCAGATTTAAACAAGAATGCAACAAATTACAGAGATAACCATAAACACGGAGATGCAATGGAAATAATACTTCATTTCATTAATGTAAAATACTGAAATATGCTTACAAACAAGAATGGAAATAAACCAGCTAAGGCGATGGTATATTACCTCTGAGAAGAGATGTGGCGGCTACATGCCTCTGAACTACCTTACAAAGAGGCTCAAGGGTCTTTTTATTATTGAACAATAAGAGCAAACCCTAAACAACCAGAGCCCTAATCCGAGGAGATGTAACACCAAGAGTTTATGGGCCCTGTTGGGATGAGTTGGACAGCCAACTTCCTGGGGTCACGACTTGGTCATATTAGCTCTGTTTGACGCGCATGATAGCCTGTTGGAAAGATATCTCCGAGGACTATGATGGAGAAGATGATTTTGGTCAAAAAGTTGTTGGCGGTAGATTTCCAAAAAAACGTCATTTAGGGCCTCAAAACGGATCCGGAAGTTTAGGACCCAAAAAACTGCTAAAAATAGTAAATTGTGCTACAATTAAGGAAACTGAAAGAAGCAATGGTGTGGGTCCAAGTGGAATTGGTGGGTGGCCACCAGTATCCACCTGGATTGTGGCCTCTGTCAATTAGTTGCAGAAGTAAGAGATGCTCCAAAGTAAGACCTTTCAAGATGGGAGTAGGAAATAGAGATGTACAATGTTGAAAAAGTTAGCCATTAAGCAGAACAACTCCATAGTACTCAGATATACGACGATTCCTAGAGCATGACACCTTGCCCATGCATTTATCGAACCAAAAAAAGAGGGAAATTTGACAATATCTATCCTGTCAGCTCATTCATGGAGTGTTATTTAGAAAGCACCACAATGGTGTCTTGCTAAGATACCTTGAGCCTCAAGATACAGAGAAGGTATTATGAAATTTTCACAACGGACCAACAAGTTGACACTATGTAAGCAATACAACTACACATTAAATAATGATGGCCAATTATTATTCGCCCACCTTATTCAAGGATGCTTATTCTTACGCCCGTAAGTGTCCAGCTTGTCAGAGATGTGTCAATTGACAACAAAAGTCAGCCGCCCCACTGCTACCAGTAGAAATTGATGAACTGTTCCAATAGTGGGGACTAGATGTTATTGGAGAAATATTCTTACATTCGTCAAAGCAAAACTGATATATCTTGACAGTCATGGATTATTTTACTCGGTGGATAGAAGAAGTTCCTTTAAGAAAAGTTAACGATGAGGAAGTCATCCAATTATTGAAGAAGAACATTATAACCAGGTTTGTTGTCCCAACATCTAATGTCTCTGATAATGTGAATTATTTTTCTTCATTGAAGCTTTATGAATTTGCATTAAAAAATAGTATTATATTAAAGCATGCATCTAACCATTACCCACAGGGAAATGGTTTAGTAGAGTCAACAAATAAAAATATCATTCGCATAATCAAGAAAACCATTTTCTTTGAGCAAAGGAACTCACACAATGCTTTGATAAATGCATTATGGGCTGACAATATAACTCCTAAACCTTCCCTCAAAACCTCTCTGTACTTGTTGGTATATAGTAAAGAAGTTATATTTCCTCTTAACCTGTATCTCCCAGCCTTGAAACTCTCCCAAGAGTCCTAAGGTAGACCTTGCCTTTTGGTTCAAAGCATGATAGATACTTTGCTTAAACTTGACGAAGAAAGGCTCAAAGCTAAAGAAAGAGTTGTCATACACCAAAGTCATATTAAGTGTTTGTTTGGTAAAAAATCTGCAGGGACTAAGAGTTTTGATGTGGGTGACTTACTAACACACGAAGTTCCAATATTTGCGGATAGGCCCTTATACTATTGAAGAGAAACTCGGTCATGATGCTTTCAAGCTGAAATCCTTAGATGGGAGGGCTGACCCCCTTCCTGTTAATGACCTAGATTTGAAACTTTATTTTCATTAGTAGCTTTGTGCTACATTTCCTGTACAGTCTTTCCTTCTTTTCTTTTCTTTATTGCCTGTTGTCAGTGTTATGTTTTTTTTGTCAATTCATATCTCGTCTTGTTTTCTATCCTAGTCATTGTACACAAATAAGGCCTTGTATGGAAAGAGTGCATGGCTCAGAAGGGCTTTTTGGCGTAATAAAGAGAAAATGTGACAACCACAACGCCTTATTTGTTAGTTCTTCTTCTTTGTTTTGGTAAGATGCATAGGTTGAGCTAAGTCCGAACAGAACATATGATACAACTAATAAGAAAATCTTGAATAAACCTATTAGATATTCATCTATTCTAGTATCCCAACTCCTCAACTTAGTGTGTTACATGCTTATCCAATCTAGTAGAGAAAGGATAAGGGGAAATATATAGCGAGCAAACCAATATCAAAGGTTATATAAATACTTCTTTGAAGGGTCAACCTCCTTTGCTTTCAATAAGTTGGGATCCCTCTTCTACCCATTGAAAATAATAAGTGTAAAACCACAGTCCTATTAAAATAAATAAATAAAGAGTTAAAGAAGAGAAAGGATTCCTGCGCAGGGAAGTGAAGCAAGTGACTTCGTCAGGTACTGTTCAGGCTCGTTGGTTGTGAAGCAACTCTTATGCTCCTGTAGTAACTTTGTTGTCTAGTCCTGATAGAAACATGGCAACACTAGAGATGAAACTCATACTCTAAATATCTTAAAATCATCGTGCATATTATCTTTTCCTAGATTGAAACAATTGTAATATGGGATATCTTCTCTATGTTTAAACCAAGTAAAGGAAAGTAAGGTGTTATGCATGTAACGAGGTCAAAAGGGAAAGTCAAGGAAATCTAATTGGTGAATCAATACTTCCTCAAAGGCTAACCCTTTAACTGAAAAGCTATTCCTAGGCAAAGAAGTTAAAGTTCGTCTAATTTGTTTCCAAGTGTGATGGTTGCTACAACACCCTCCAAAATTTCATTACATTCAAATTTTGGAGCCTACCCAATTGTCACATCAAGTGTCACTTTGGTCGTCAAGTGTCATTTCAAGTCATTCTACATGTTTAAACTATTCTTAATCATCCCTAAGTATTGTCATGTTGTTTAGAACATCTCTAGTGCACTTCATGGTCATAACACCTTTGTTTTTCGTAAAACGACACTTTTGGTCACAGTCACACATACTTTGTTCATTGTACTTGGGAGTGTTTTTAAATTGACATTTTGATGTGTATTTATCATTGTTCAATATTGTTTAAGTTTTATTGGTGAGTTGGTATGTGTCACACTTGATTTCATGTCTAAACTAATTGTGTTCATCCCTTGTTCTATCTTCCAGACTTAGACAAATTTGGTTGCACAAGTTAACCCACTAAGGCTAGGAGCATAAAAGTGCACTCTTAAGATTTGATCAGGAATCCTTCATTATTTGGAAGTGTGCCCTGCACCCTCCAAGAGGGAAAAGTGCACTCTGAAGCATCATTCCCCTTCCCTGTTCTGAACTGCACCTAGAAAAATCAAGTCTTCTTTTGAGCGCACTCTTTCGACTCGAAGAATTGCGCCCTCCTTAAGCGCATGAGTGCACCCAAAAGCCCTAAATCCTCACCCCTTCATCCTTTAGCAGTGCACCCTATACCCTCCTTGTCTCCCATGAGTGCATTCTGAAGCCTTGAAGCTTTATCCCTTGAGCCTTTGACAGTGTGCCTTGTGCCCTTCGTGTCTCCCTTGAGTGCACAACGCGCTTGCGAAGCCCAAGTGCTCTTCCTTTGTTCTTCATACCTAGGCCCTAGGCCCTCCCTTGAGATTTTTCTCACCTGTTGAGTGCATGAGTGCATTTTGAAGCCTTGAAGCTTCATTCTTTCATTATTTCACAGTGCACCCATGCACCCAGAAGTTTCCTTGTCATTTTCAAGTGCATTGTTAAGTCGTGAACATAAAATCTGCATGAAACATGTTAGAATAGGAGATTTTTAAGGTTGATGTTTGCTTGACGTGAGTGATTGTAGATGCAAGTATCTCAAGAACAACATGGCAAAGATGCATGAAGAAGATCAAGGAAGGAGGGCAGTCAAAGGAAGCATTCAAGAACAAGGAACGCATTGATATCCTAATGATTGAAGCAACCCAAAGGACTCCATGAGATCAAAGACCCTTTGGATGGTGAGGAGATCAACAAAATCGAATTTGCATGCATGATCGAAGACATACATGGCAGATTTGTCACCTATCAAAGAAATTCCATGTCATCATTCACTATGAGTCCAAGTCATCAATGTTAGTGACTTGTCATATCCTCATCATATGATGCTGTGATAATCATGATGTAATTACGTAATAATTGTAAATACAAAGAATTAGAAGTCCAAGAGTCATGTATGGAAAAAAGAGCCATGCTTAGAAGTCCAAAAGACATGTAATTCCAAGAGTCATATGTAATTCCAAAAGTCATTTGGAAGTTCAAGGGTTATAGATGTCCAAAGGTCATTATAAGTTGAAAGGTCATGTGAGGAACTCAATAGTCATGAGGATATTAAAGATCATGCCTCAAGTTATAAAAGGAGCTTCATTACTCAAGAAAAAGACTTTTAACCTTGGATTCTCCCACAAGGCATTAGAGAGATACATATGGTACTTTTGGGGAGCAAGTAGTGGCTCTAACGCTCCAATGTTGGAGCTAGTGATGTTCATTGTACTTATGTATCTTGGAACTTTTGCTTAATACTTGAATCCATTTGGCCAACACATTTTCATGCATAGAACATGGATGCTTTAAGACTATTATTCTAATGTTTGCAGTTTATGTTGGTTTTCACATGTACTGGAGTAATTGAACTATTTCGTTGACTTTGGTGTGTAACTTGTTGGAAATATGTTGTGATGATTTTAATGATAATTGCATCTATGTGAACTATTTCGCTTGATATTTAACGATTCTTCCTTGTTTATGTGTGTGTGTCTCCACTAGACTAGTATTATTACTTTTCTTATAGAGGATCACTTTCTCTCTCTTGCAGTGAAAGGACATTGATACATATACAATCGAACATTTCACAAGGGACACTTTCTTGCTTGTTCAAAAGCACATGTGCACTACTCTCTCATGCTAATTGCTTAAGCCAAGGAAAATCTCTAAGTTAATGGAAATCAAGTCGTATTTCCATATGGGACTCCTACACCAAACAGTGTGAGGTCTAATTGGGACCTCATATCGAAGAGATCCCCTGTGTGTTGGTGGGTCTAACACCATCAACACTCACCAAGGTCCTTCTAGTTCCCAGGTTATGCTTAACAACTCTTTTCCCTAAGGGAATAAATTGCTTACTAGTGGGAACACTAATGTTGGAACCCCTTCAGGGGGCATCCAGTTATAAGGGGAATATCCATTGAATATATATATGCTTAAGGCTCATGTTGACATATCAACAAGAGCTCATGGTTATGGAGAACCGGAACCCTCTAAGGCTAAAATTGCTTATGATATTCAATAACCTCTTTATATTGAGAGGCCTATTATTGATTATATGCCTTGGATGCTAAAAGGCTCCTCAAAGTGCTCAACTTTTAATCCAAATTATAGGGTTGCTCAAAACTATTCTATTGTTGAGGATTTAGCTCAGAGTCCCTATGTTATGTCAGCATTGGAGGTACTCCAATTGTGCCCTGCACAAAGGAGAGTTATACTCATTGTAATCATAGCATTTGACCCTTAGAATTCTCTATTGATTATGTTTGATACTTCAAGTGCCAAACCGAGACTCCCTGATCATATGCATTTTCAAAATAAATCTATGTATCAAAAGAAGACTATCTTTCGTAACATAGTTAATGAAGGGACTTCCACATGTGTGATATCTATGTCATGCTGGAAAGTAATTAGGTCTTTGAAGTGGTTCCCTCTCCAACTCTTTTAACTGCATTTGATGGGAATTCTCATATGCCTCGTGATATTTTTCCTGATGGGCGCAAGGTAGTCAATGTGGAAGTAGATACGGTCGGTGCTAATTTTGACTATAATCTTTTATTGGGTAAAAACTAGGTATATGCGATGAATGTTGTTGTCTCATCCTTATTCTGCATATTATGTTTTCCTCATGATGGGAGAATAGTTACAATTGATCGGCTGGCCTATTCTCCCAATGATCCTAATGCATCTTCCAACTTTATTATCTTGTTGGTTAATAATTATCAACAACCTATTAAGAATTTGGGGGTTGGGATGTACTCCTCATTGATGGGTACTTTTGATACTGCATCTCTGATAAATCACATCAATGTCATTTCTTCTACATCCAGGATGCTTCCTCGAGAACATTATTTTATAACTAATTATTTTGAAGGTCGTTGGACTTTTCCCCATTCTACTGCCACATTGGAAGAGGAAAAACTTGTTGGAATAGCTTATCCTATGTTTGCAGCTGAAATTTCATATCAAACTATTATTATTAATGATCCAAACACAAATCCAATCTTTGTTTCATTGGAAGATTTGGAAAATGATGTGGTTCCTATTTGGGCAACTAACTCGACTATGGCCATAGATTGCCTTGATATTGTTTTACCATTTGAAGAGGTGATTCTTGAAGCAATGACAGGTGTAGAAAGGTTGTGAGATGATTTGAATAATCAGTCTTATTTTCTCCCTAACTTTCAAAAAGTTGAGTTAAGTTTGTCTTGTTCTTCCTCCATTGGAAATGTTCATTTAAACCCTTTGGCTCCAATAAATATTTTTTTCCGAAGGTAACATGGCTAATATTTCACAAATTATTCTAGTGAACATTTCCAAGAATCCCAACATCATAGAGAATGTCTTCATAGGAGTTGATTGTTCACCTAAAGAGGTAAAGATTTATACTCATCTCTTTAAAGAGTTTTGTGATGTATTCACTTGGTCTTATGAGGAAATGCCTAGAATTGACCCTAGCATTTTTCAACATGAAATCAACACTTATGATAATGTGAAACCAATACACCAGAAGATTTGACTAGTGAACCCTAGGAAAGTTACAGCTATTAAGGCAGAAGTAGAGAAACTACTTAAGGTAGGTTTCATCTACCTTTTTCCTTTTACATAACGGGTTTCAAATCTCGTGATGGTTAACAAGAAGCAAGGAATGATTCATGTATGCATTGATTTTAGGGACCTTAAATCTTGTCTAAATGATCATTTCCCCACTCCATTTATAGACAAAATTATTGATGAGAGTGTTGGAAATGAGATTTTCTCCTTCATGGATAGATTCTCTCGTTATAATCAAATTACAATTTGTCATATAGATCAACATAAGATAGCCTTTATTAGTCCCTTGGGTACATTTGCATATAGGAAAATTCCTTTTGACTTCAGAAATGTTGGAGCTACCATTTAACATGCCATGTATTATGTTTTCCACAACATAAAACATATTATAGGAGCCTATTTGGATGATCTAGTTTCTCACTCTCGAAAAAGCATGGAACATCTAAAGCATCTTCACCTTATTTTTGAAAGATGTTGCTATTACAAAATTTGGTTGAATCCTCATATGTGCATATTAGTTGTGACATCGAGTCGGTTGTTGGGATTCATCATTTCAAATGAAGGGATCAGATTTGACCCCTTCAAGGTTGAGGCAATACTTCAGTTATCTCCCTCATCCAATGTACATCAACTTCAAAATCTCCAAGGTAAAGCCATTTTTTTGATGAGATTCATAGTAAATTGTGCCAAGATAACCAAAGGTTTTATGAATTTACTTAAAAGGGGAGTTCCATTCATTTGGGGCAACTACATTTAATGCTCTTTTGATGCTTTAAGAGAAGCATTAACCTCTACTACTTTGCTCAGTCCACCTTATTATAGCAGAGATTTCCTTTTGTATCTCGCAACGACATAATCTACCCTTAGTATGGTTCTAGTTCAAGAAGACGATATCTTTAAAGAACATATCATCTATTACTTAAGTCGAGGCTTAGTATGTCTTGAACTTTGATATCCTCATATTGAGAAATTGGCTTTGGCAGCAGTTCATGTTATACAACTGCTCAGTGATTATATTTTGTTAATGAAAACCATTATAGTTGTTGATGTCAATCCTTTTCAATTTGTTCTCAATAGACAAGTGATTGGGGTAGAATACAATAAATGGATTTTGATTTTGCAAGAATTTGATCTTGAGTTTATGGCAGCAAAATCAAAGAAATCGTTGGTTTTCACATAATTATTTTGGAACTACTTTGTGATGGAGATTCTAATTACGATGAGTCAATTCCTAAGAACACCTTTTTTTGGTCTACTCACAAGATCATTGGTATGGAAACATAATAGTATATCTCCAAACTTTGAAGTTTCCTCAATCCTTTTCTAAGGATGGTCATCAAAAACTACATCATAACACTAAGAATTATTTGATTACTAGTGATGCCTTATATCATCAAGGGGTTGACTCAATCTTAAGATGTTGTTTAACCTTGGAAGAGGTTGAGTCAGCTTTAAATAATTGTCACAATGGATCTTATGGCAATCATCTCTCTAGGTTGGAAACATCTAAGAAGATCTTGCATGTGAGGTAATTTTGGCCTTCGATTTTCAAAGATTGCATTGAAGCGGTCAAAATATGTCATCCTTGTCAAGTCTATACTCGAAAAATGTGCGCTCATCTAGCTTTGTTATTTCTTGTTCTTACTGTCAGTCCATTCACTAAATTGGGAATAAATTTTACTATTTATCACACAGCCTCAGCTAGGGGGTATAAGTATATTATCATGGCAGTTGACTACTTTACTAAGTGGGATGAAGCCATTGCTACCTTTAATAATGATGGTGAGACAGTTGCACTTTTCCTTTTCAATCATGTCATTCCACATTTTGTTATCCCTAAAGAGATTGCCATTAACCATGGCAGTCACTTTCAGAATAAGATAATGTCTGAATTAGATTCTAAAGTGGGATTAGGCAGTTATCCCCAAGATAATGGGAAAATTGAAGTCGTTAATAAATTCCTCAAAATGACACTGGAAAGGACTATTAATCAAGCTAAGTCTAATTGACATAGCATGTTATATCCTGCTTTGTGGGCATACCAAACAACTGTTAATATTGCTAGGTGATTTACCCCTTTTTAGTTAGTATATGGTATGGAATCAATCATTCCTATAGAATGCCAGATTCCATCCCTTAAGTTAGTAGTCCAACTTTTTCCTGATGTGCCAAGCTTAGAAGAGCTTGATGAGTAGCATCAAGATGTCATTACAGCTAATGAGGCTAATAAGAAGAGAGTTAAAGCGTAATATGATAAGTCCATACACCCTGTGGTTTTTTATGAAGGTGACCTTGTCTTGTTCTATGATAAAGATAAGGGCACCTGAGGGGCAAGCATATTTAAACCTATATGGTACAGTCCTTATATTGTTAAACGTGTCTTGATGAATGGTGCTTATGAATTGGTTGATTTCAAAGGAGAAGGAACTATCTAAGCCTAGGAATGGGCTCTATCTCAAGAAGTATTATGCTTAGGCCATTGCCTAAGAATCTACTTTGTTTTGTAAATATTGCACATAGTGTTTTAGGTTCTATCCATGTGTTTCTTGGTGATGGAGTTAATGGTGTTTTTGTAACACCCTCCCCACACATTTACCCAAGTTACTGGCCTGACAAGGTAAACATGTGACGAAGAATTACTATGATATGATTTGACCTCCTAAATCACCTCAAGGAAATGGAACCGATGGACCAACATTTTATAGACCTTCCTCGTGTGCTAAAAGATCTCCAAGATCCAACCAAGCACTCCAAGTGCCCAACCCCTGAGTCAACCTAGCTTTTCACTAAACTAAACCCTAGTCATTCCCATGACAAGTCCTCCAAGTGACTGAAAGCCTCTAGTCACTCTCATGACAAGCCATCCATGCGATTACGGTCTTTTTCAGGCAATTTTGTATAGCAACACCGAATTTTGAGCCACTTTTTCAGGTCTAAGACTCAGGCCTCTGCCTAAAACTTAATGAAACTTCTAGAGATGATGAATAACAATGAAACAGGGATATAATTGCAAAAACTTGAACAAGGACTTGACCTGACCCCTAATAGTCATGATTGGCATTCCGTCAAACACATCATGAACATGTAAGCTATAGGTCATAACAACATTTCTAAACATAGGGGTGTCATACTTATTATCTAATAATAATCAAGAAGGATTGATGCCCTCTCACAATAGCTACATTATCATCCATTAGGTCATACATTCGTCATTCATTAATTCACTAATCAAAACATGATGAGAGCCATGACTAAGATCTATCATAAACCATGCTTAGCCAACAGAATAATAACAATAGAACAACCATTAAAGCCGCATAATAACAAGTACATTTACAGTAACACAAAAGAGGAAAAGAGCTTATATTAACATATTCCAAAGCCAACCAAGTCAAGGACTTCCACGTACCACATGTTGGGTCTAAAATGCGAATGCAAATTAGAGTTTAATTTAATTTCAACCCGGGAAGGTAAACTTAGAAGTGCTTATCTAAAATATATAGATCTAGAAAGATTCCTAATTTGTCCAAGATCTTAAAGTCCCCTTACAAGAACATATTCATTAATATCTCTTTCAATAACTAATCAAACTTAGATCTAACAATTGTTTGAGATCTATGATTCTCTTACAAGAACATATTCTACAAGATCTCTTCGAACATTAGAACATCTAATAAGAAATCAAAAGCTGAAATGAAATAAACCTAGATCTAATAATTGTATGAGATCTTACGATTCTCTTACAAGAACACTTTCAAAATAAGATTCTTTCTTCCAATATTAGAACATTTACAAAATTGAAAGTTGAAATCAAACAAAAACATAAAATAAATTATACCTAAAATAAGCAAATAAGCATGCAAGTGAGGCCATGGGGGCCCTCCATAACTCCACAAACACACCACTTCAATGGAGACTCAAATGTAGAAGCAAAATTGAAGTATGATCCTTTATTTCAAAATCTCCATTACAAACCAACTCTAAGATTACAAATGGAACTCTAAGATTACAAAAAGAAGATTCTCCGATATTACAAATGGAGGAGATTGTACTCCTATTTATACAATGGGATGAGTAGCAAACTCATAATGATCTTCCACTAATCTCTCTTTAGTTCCATAAATCTCTCAACCATATAGACACATAACCCCCTTTGTCCTTGATTTTCTCCATGAGAACATTATCTTCTCCATGAGGCTTATCTTATCAAATCCCTTTGTCCTTGATTTTCTCCATGAGACTTATCTTATCAAATTCCTTTGTCCTTGATTTTCTCCATGAGACTTATCTTATCAAATTCGGATTTGATCATTCAAGGCCACATAAAGGTGTCTTGGAAGCTTCTTTGGAACCTACACATGTCACAAAAACAATCCACTTTCCATATATGAAGTAAAATATATTATTTTCTAATATTTAATCAAGAATTTCTCTTAAAAATGCTTAAAAATAAATAATATTTGGAAGATATAAATGAAACCCAATAATGGTGAACAATAGGGAAAATGAAGTGACATGGTGGTGAATAATGAGTGATATAATGGAAGCATAGGCTAAAAATGTATGGTAATGAGTGATATTTGTACGACATTTTGAAGCCCAAACATACTCCCCAAGTGAAGCTCTTGCATGTCCTCATGCAAGCTACTACAATGACTTATTTGATTCTTAGATGAGCTTCCTTTTACAAGATGTTTGGTTCTTGTGTAACAACCATATTTCAATCATGGACTTCCTTTTAACTTCTTTGGATAACTTTTTATTTTTGTAAAGCATTTACATATTTTAATGATTGGTTCTTGTGTTACAATCATTATTTACTTTGTTGAGATCTCTTTTTAATGATTGGTTCTTGTGTTTACAATCATTATTTACTTTGTTGAGATTAATCATTTTAAGAAGTCATTTAATATGCTCATCATTTTGTAGTAGTTTTTATGGTGGGAAGACTATGTGGGTTAAAATGTAATATGAATGAGGTAAAAAAAATGAAGTGTGAAATTCCCCCCTCCACAACTGATGGTTTTTGGCAATTTTTTTTAATGAGAAAGGGAATAGTGAAATAGTGGAATATTTTCCAAATATCATCGTTTTAGCATCTAAAAAGAATTTCAAGATTAAAGGGTAGAAAACATCATACCTTACTTACCTAAAGAAGTGGATGAATCATGCATGTTTAGCTACTGCAATTCTAGTTTGAAGCTTCTTCTGCAAGTTGTGGATGAAAGATGGATTTGTATTGTCCTATCTGCTACTAGATCCTCTGCTGGATAGTCTGATGAATCTGATGAGTCTGCTGAATATGGCTAAAAATGTATAAGGCTTGGAAGGTATATAAAATATAGAAATTACATTTTCCTCCCTCCAACCTTATTTATTGACTTGTCCTCAAGTCATGACAAACTGAAAAACAATGAAAGGAAATCTACTTCATCTGCTACAAAATATGGGTCTTCAAGTCTTCAACGCTTGATGGCACAAATCTTACTATGTGAATAAATGTGTTGGTGTCGAACATAGCAAGAAGTTGTTGATTTAATGGCCATTAATGAATGCCCATAGCCAACACAAGAGCTCCCACCATTGATTCCAACGGGAGTCAGGATGCCTAACACATCTTTGTAGGTACGAATAAATTTGTCGTGGTCGAGTCACCTACAAGATCCAACGAACAAGGGATATTAATGTACTCCCATTGTTCATTGGCAAGAGTACTTGCCATTAAGGCATGCAAGCCTCTAGGTGTTTTTACAAAGTTAATTAGACTCTAGGACTTTGACTCAATGATAGCAGGGTTTTATTTGCGGAAATGAAGGGGAATGGTAATGACATGGAGAATGACAATAAGCTTGTAAGGAATGGATGTAAGAAAATGCATGGTGTATGAATAATAACTCTTGCTGTGAAAAATGGAAATGGAAAGGTCATGCTTTATGGATTTACAATTGGTGGAATTCAAAATCTGTTTCAAAAAGGGAGGTGCAAGGTAATGGTTGTGGAGTTGGATTTGTCTTTAGAATTTTTCATGAATTTATTCTTTGGAAGACCAATTTTCGTCACAATGTAATCTCCTTATGGTCACTTGATTATCCTGTAACCTGTAAAAAAACTTGGTACAAAGAAAACATAAGTGTGCTATAGAAGAAATGGCCAGTTCATTCATGATTCTTATGTAAAAATTTCATACCAAATAAAACAAATTAAGGACAATCAAAGTGTTGAAATTGACTTAATCACGATATTAATATCAATCCATTTTTTTTTAAATAACCATGAAAAGTAATACTCTCTGTTTGTGTCAGATGATATATGCTCGGCAAAAAGATTGGCATTAGAAAGATCTGTTTTGTTCTGCATATTAGTATGTCTTATAAAAGCATTCAACAAAAATATGTTATGAGTTTAATGCCAACTTGAAGCTATCGAAACAAGATAATCATCATCTATAGAATTCTCCAAATGTTTGATAAATCGATCCTCAAAATTTGTTTCCAAGTGTTCCATTATTTATTTTCAAACCTGCATGAATTTTTGTGGAAAAAAATAAAATAAAAATAAATAAATAAAAATTTAATTATTTTTTAATTTCTTTAAAAAAAAAAAAAAACAAAACAAAACAAAAAATGAAAAAATTCAATATTTTGTGTTATTTTTTATTAAAAAAAAAAGAAAAAAAAAAAACAAACAACAACCAACAACAACAACAACACAATTTTTTTTTTTTTTTTTTTTTTTTAAAATTTGTAGCTTTTTTTTTAAAAATAAATCAACAAAAACAAATTCTAAGAAAAATTTCTAACAAAATAAACTAACACTAAAATGGATTTTCTTCTAATATCCCTAAAAAAACACACAAAATCCTCTAGAATCAATGAAAAAACTGGCTTTTTGTTTAGAAAATCAAGAGAAGATAATGCGATAAGTCAAATTTTTATTTTTTTTTTTAAACTAAAATTTAAAAAGACTAAGTTTTATCTAAAATGTTGTTGTTGTTGTTGTTGTTGTTGTTGTTGTTTTTTTTTTTTTTTTTTTTTTAAGATGATTTTTCACTCATGCAGATCAATTTTCCAGCAAAAGTATTTTTATTTGAAATAAATCAATAGATTTTCTGATCTTCCTGATCGCACAAAGCGCAGGAAGACAGCATACTAATCTCTTGATTTTTTTTTATTTATGCAGGTTAGCGTGGATGGATAAAACACAATTAATATTTGCGACAAAACCTTGCATTATCTACACCCTTTCTGCAATGTCACGGGGGCGTTTAGACTCTCGGAAGACAAGGTTTTCCAATAATCAAGCTCCTGGCTCACCCGTGATACAGAAACAAGACATAAAAATGCAAAGATGTGCCACCGAATTTATTCATGATGATTTATTTTATTTTTAAACATAACTAAAAACTTCTAATGATAATGACTTTTAATGAGATTTCATTTTTATTTTTCTAATTTATTCTACATTAACTTAAAATATGTTTTATTTTCTAAGTAAAAGAATGCTTCCAATGAAGCCATCTACGGACTAAAAATTCAAACATGCTCACATCAAGATTTAAAAATTTTACATTATGTTTTGCAAGTATGTGAGAATCATGTCTTAGAGTTGGCTCAAGGTTATTGTCCTTGCTCTCCAAGAAGTACCTATTCAACATTGTCAAATTCATCATCCGTAGATGGATTAGTGAGAAGGGGGGGTTTAAAATAAAAACTGAATTTAAATTAACTAGGTGTGAAAATAAAAATGCTCCAAACTTTGAACTCCTTTATGAACCTGCTGTCACCAAGTTCCACAAATTAGCCCATTAAAAACAAATGCATAAAATAACTACTGAATCCTTCTAGTTGCACTTCCCTGGCAACGACGCCAAAATGTTTGGTTCCAATTGATGATGTCAATTAGAGTTTAATTTAATGTCAACCCAGGAAGGTAAACTTAGAAGTACTTATCTAAAATATATAGATCTAGTTCCTAATTTGTCCAAGATCTTAAAGTCCCCTTACAAGAACATATTCATTATGATCTCTTTCAATAACTAATCAAACTTAGATCTAACAATTGTTTGAGATCTATGATTCTCTTACAAGAACATATTCTACAAGATCTCTTCCAACATTAGAACATCTAATAAGAAATCAAAAGCTGAAATGAAATAAGCCTAGATCTAATAATTGTATGAGATCTTACGGTTCTCTTACAAGAACACTTTTAAATAAGATTTTTCCAATATTAGAACATTTAACAAAACTTGAAAGCTGAAATCAAACAAAAACATAAAATAAATTATA